>JARQOC010001846.1:2500-33910 GCA_033576535.1 Allobates femoralis | reverse complement strand
TGTGTACATACATTACATTACTGATCCTGAGTTACCTCCTGTATTATACTCCAGAGCTGCACTCACTATTCTGCTGGTGCAGTCACTGTGTACATACATTACATTACTGATCCTGAGTTACCTCCTGTATTATACTCCAGAGCTGCACTCACTATTCTGCTGGTGCAGTCACTGTGTACATACATTACATTACTGATCCTGAGTTACCTCCTGTATTATACTCCAGAGCTGCACTCACTATTCTGCTGGTGCAGTCACTGTGTACATACATTACATTACTGATCCTGAGTTACCTCCTGTATTATACTCCAGAGCTGCACTCACTATTCTGCTGGTGCAGTCACTGTGTACATACATTACATTACTGATCCTGAGTTACCTCCTGTATTATACTCCAGAGCTGCACTCACTATTCTGCTGGTGCAGTCACTGTGTACATACATTACATTACTGATCCTGAGTTACCTCTGTATTATACTCCAGAGCTGCACTCACTTTCTGCTGTGCAGTCACTGTGTACATACATTACATTACTGATCCTGAGTTACCTCCTGTATTATACTCCAGAGCTGCACTCACTATTCTGCTGGTGATCACTGGTTACATACATTACATTACTGATCCTGAGTTACCTCCTGTATTATACTCCAGAGCTGCACTCACTATTCTGCTGGTGCAGTCACTGTGTACATACATTACATTACTGATCCTGAGTTACCTCCTGTATTATACTCCAGAGCTGCACTCACTATTCTGCTGGTGCAGTCACTGTGTACATACATTACATTACTGATCCTGAGTTACCTCTGTATTATACTCCAGAGCTGCACTCACTTTCTGCTGGTGCAGTCACTGTGTACATACATTACATACTGATCCTGAGTTACCTCCTGTATTATACTCAGAGCTGCACTCACTATTCTGCTGGTGCAGTCACTGTGTACATACATTACATTATGATCCTGAGTTACCTCCTGTATTATACTCCAGAGCTGCACTCACTATTCTGCTGGTGCAGTCACTGTGTACATACATTACATTACTGATCCTGAGTTACCTCCTGTATTATACCCAGAGCTGCACTCACTATTCTGCTGGTGCAGTCACTGTGTACATACATTACATTACTGATCCTGAGTTACTCCTGTATTATACTCCGAGCTGCACTCACTATTCTGCTGGTGCAGTCACTGTGTACATACATTACATTACTGACCTGAGTTACCTCTGTATTATATCAGAGCTGCATCACTATTCTGCTGTGCAGTCACTGTGTACATACATTACATTATGATCTGAGTTACCTCTGTATTATACTCCAGAGCTGCACTCACTATTCTGCTGGTGCAGTCACTGTGTACATACATTACATTACGATCCTGAGTTACCTCCTGTATTATACTCCAGAGCTGCACTCACTATTCTGCTGGTGCAGTCACTGTGTACATACATTACCTTTACTGATCCTGAGTTACCTCCTGTATTATACTCCAGAGCTGCACTCACTATTCTGCTGGTGCAGTCACTGTGTACATACATTACATTACTGATCCTGTTACCTCCTGTATTATACTCCAGAGCTGCACTCACTATTCTGCTGGTGAGTCACTGTTAATACATTCATTACTGATCCTGAGTTACCTCCTGTATTATACTCCAGAGCTGCACTCACTATTCTGCTGGTGCAGTCACTGTGTACATACATTACATTACTGATCCTGAGTTACCTCCTGTATTATACTCCAGAGCTGCACTCACTATTCTGCTGGTGCAGTCACTGTGTACATACATTACATTACTGATCCTGAGTTACCTCCTGTATTATACTCCAGAGCTGCACTCACTATTCTGCTGGTGCAGTCACTGTGTAATACATTACTATGATCCTGATTCCTGTATTACCCAGACTGCACTCACTTTTGGGCATCTCCTGTATATACTCAGGCTCATATATTTGCGTGAGTCATGTGATAATAATTAGATCGAGTTACTCCTATATATCAGTCATCTTTTTGGCACTGGTATACATACATTACTTACTGATTTCTCGAGCCCTGGGAGCAGGTATATACCGAGTGACTCATTTGCTGTGCGTCAGTAATTATACTGATCTGTTATCCTTTACTCAGCTCACTCATATTGCTGGTGCTCAGTCACATTACTTATGACCTAGTCCTCCTTATATACTCAGACGCATATATTTTGGTCATTAAACATTACTAGACTGTTCTCGTATTCGGTGCCACTATTTGGCATCACTGTGTACAAATCATTGATCTGTTACCTGTTTTCCAGATGCACTCTTTGTGTGCAGTCACTGTGTAAATACATTACGATCCTGTATCCGTTATATCGAGCTGCATCACTATTTCGTGCTCTGTGTACTAATAATATGATCTATTACCTCCGTATATACTCAGAGCTGCCTCTATTCGCTGGTGCAGTCACTGTGTAAACATTAATCACTGAGTTACCGATATCAGCTCACTAATTGGGTAGTCATGGTACATACATCATACTCTGAGTTCTCCTGTTACTCCGCTGCATCATTCTCTGTGAGTCATGTGTACTACTAATTATGATCTGGTTTCTGTATTTATCAGCTGCATACTATTGTGGTGGTAGTATCATTATACTGACAGTTACCTGTATTATTCAGCTGCATCACTTCTGTGGTGCAGTCCTGTTACATACTTCATACTGACTGGTCCTCCTGTATTATACTCAACTGCTCACTCTGTTCTCGTCATTTCCACTCACTATCCTGATTCCTCCTGTTTATACTCCAGTGCACTCATCTATCGCTGGTTCCACTTATGTACTCAATCATACTATCCTGGTCCCGTATTACTCAACATTACTATCGCTGGGTTATCCTGTAATACTAATTACTGATCCTGATTGCTCCGTATTTATACAACTCTACTATTCTCTGTTTATATGAGCTGCACATATTTCTTACATTGAATCCTGATTACTCTCCTGTTATTTATAACTCCAGAGCCCTCACTATTCTGCTGGTGCAGTCACTGTTACATACATTACTATACCTGAGTTATCTCCTGTTATACTCCAGACTGCACTCACTATTCTGCTGGTGCAGTCACTGTGTACATACATTACATTATGATCCTGAGTTACCTCCTTTTTACTCCAGAGCTGCTCAATTTCTGTGGTCAGTACTACATACATTACTTACTGATCCTGATTACTCCGATACTCAACTGCTGCTCACATTCTCTATATCTGAGTACCTTAATACTATCCTGATACCTCCTGTATTTACTCCAGCTGACATATTCTCTGTGAGTACTCTGTAATACTCAACTGATCCTATTCTCTGTATATACTCCAAGCTCACTACTATCTGGTGATCCTGTATACATACATCATTACTATCCTGTGTCTTGTATATACCGACTCACTACTATTCCTGCGTATGTTACATACTACATTACTGATCTGAGTACTCCTGTTAATCAACTCACTACTATTTCTTGTGATACTGACATCATTACTTCTGTCCTAGTTACCTCTATTATATCCAGAGTGACTCCTATTTCTGGCATCACTTACATCTCTTAGCCTGAGTACCTCTTTTATATCCAGACTCCTCATATCTCAGGCGATCACTTGTCATCATTACATACATCTGATTACCTCCTGTATTATACTCCAGAGTGCACTCACTATTCTGCTGGTGCAGTCACTGTGTCATACATTACATTACTGATCCTGAGTTACCTCCTGTATTATACTCCAAGCTGACTCACTATTCTGCTGGTGCAGTCACTGTGTACATACATTACTTACTGATCCTGAGTTACTCCTGTATTATACTCCAGAGCTGCACTCACTATTCTGCTGTGCTGGTGCAGTCACTGTGTACATACATTACATTACTGATCCTGAGTTACCTCCTGTATTATACTCCAGAGCTGCACTCACTGTTCTGCTGGTGCAGTCACTGTGTACATACATTACATTACTGATCCTGAGTTACCTCCTGTATTATACTCCAGAGCTGCACTTACTATTCTGCTGGTGCAGTCACTGTGTACATACATTACATTACTGATCCTGAGTTACCTCCTGTATTATACTTCAGAGCTGCACTCACTATTCTGCTGGTGCAGTCACTGTGTACATACATTACATTACTGATCCTGAGTTACCTCCTGTATTATACTCCAGAGCTGCACTCACTATTCTGCTGGTGCAGTCACTGTGTACATACATTACATTACTGATCCTGAGTTATCTCCTGTATTATACTCCAGAGCTGCACTCACTATTCTGCTGGTGCAGTCACTGTGTACATACATTACATTACTGATCCTGAGTTACCTCCTGTATTATACTCCAGAGCTGCACTCACTATTCTGCTGGTGCAGTCACTGTGTACATACATTACATTACTGATCCTGAGTTACCTCCTGTATTATACTCCAGAGCTGCACTCACTATTCTGCTGGTGCAGTCAATGTGTACATACATTACATTACTGATCCTGAGTTACCTCCTGTATTATACTCCAGAGCTGCACTCACTATTCTGCTGGTGGAGTCACTGTGTACATACATTACATTACTGATCCTGAGTTACCTCCTGTATTATACTCCAGAGCTGCACTCACTATTCTTCTGGTGCAGTCACTGTGTACATACATTACATTACTGATCCTGAGTTACCTCCTGTATTATACTCCAGAGCTGCACTCACTATTCTGCTGGTGCAGTCACTGTGTACATACATGACATTACTGATCCTGAGTTACCTCCTGTATTATACTCCAGAGCTGCACTCACTATTCTGCTGGTGCAGTCACTGTGTACATACATTACATTACTGATCCTGAGTTACCTCCTGTATTATACTCCAGAGCTGCACTCACTATTCTGCTGGTGCAGTCACTGTGTACATACATTACATTACTGATCCTGAGTTACCTCCTGTATTATACTCCAGAGCTGCACTCACTATTCTGCTGGTGCAGTCACTGTGTACATACATTACATTACTGATCCTGAGTTACCTCCTGTATTATACTCCAGAGCTGCACTCACTATTCTGCTGGTGCAGTCACTGTGTACATACATTACATTACTGATCCTGAGTTACCTCCTGTATTATACTCCAGAGCTGCACTCACTATTCTGCTGGTGCAGTCACTGTGTACATACATTACATTACTGATCCTGAGTTACCTCCTGTATTATACTCCAGAGCTGCACTCACTATTCTGCTGGTGCAGTCACTGTGTACATACATTACATTACTGATCCTGAGTTACCTCCTGTATTATACTCCAGAGCTGCACTCACTATTCTGCTGGTGCAGTCACTGTGTACATACATGACATTACTGATCCTGAGTTACCTCCTGTATTATACTCCAGAGCTGCACTCACTATTCTGCTGGTGCAGTCACTGTGTACATACATTACATTACTGATCCTGAGTTACCTCCTGTATTATACTCCAGAGCTGCACTCACTATTCTGCTGGTGCAGTCACTGTGTACATACATTACATTACTGATCCTGAGTCACCTCCTGTATTATACTCCAGAGCTGCACTCACTATTCTGCTGGTGCAGTCACTGTGTACACACATTACATTACTGATCCTGAGTTACCTCCTGTATTATACTCCAGAGCTGCACTCACTATTCTGCTGGTGCAGTCACTGTGTACATACATTACATTACTGATCCGAGTTATTCCTGTATTATACTCCAGAGCTGCACTCGCTATTCTGCTGGTGCAGTCACTGTGTACATACATTACATTACTGATCCCGAGTTACCCCCTGTATTATACTCCAGAGCTGCACTCACTATTCTGCTGGTGCAGTCACTGTGTACATACATTACATTACTGATCCTGAGTTACCTCCTGTATTATACTCCAGAGCTGCACTCACTATTCTGGTGGTGCAGTCACTGTGTACATACATTACATTACTGATCCTGAGTTACCTCCTGTATTATACTCCAGAGCTGCACTCACTATTCTGCTGGTGCAGTCACTGTGTACATACATTACATTACTGATCCTGAGTTACCTCCTGTATTATACTCCAGAGCTGCACTCACTATTCTGCTGGTGCAGTCACTGTGTACATACATTACATTACTGATCCAGAGTTATATCCTGTATTATACTCCAGAGCTGCACTCACTATTCTGCTGGTGCAGTCACTGTGTACATACATTACATTACTGATCCCGAGTTACCCCCTGTATTATACTCCAGAGCTGCACTCACTATTCTGCTGGTGCAGTCACTGTGTACATACATTACATTACTGATCCTGAGTTACCTCCTGTATTATACTCCAGAGCTGCACTCACTATTCTGCTGGTGCAGTCACTGTGTACATACATTACATTACTGATCCTGAGTTACCTCCTGTATTATACTCCAGAGCTGCACTCACTATTCTGCTCAGCTTCTTACAAGATATTAGAGAAACAAAAAGAGATTAAAAAACATCCCTGTGAGTTTTGTTTTTTGCACATTATTTGTGCTGATTGATATTAGACACAGTCAGGTATCAAGTGAACAACAAACTCAGAGAAAACATGAAGCTTTCACATCCCAGGATGCAGAATCTGCAGAGCAGGGAGATCAGTCTTTAGAACTATGATTACAGCTCTGGAGTATTGTACAAAGTGTAATTATTATTATTTATAGATCATATTAATATTATCTGCAGGATTTTCTATAACATTCATATTAATTCCAGAAACATTAGGGATATTCCCATAATCCGGCTGTAATAAAATCCCGTTATCTGCGCTGAAAACTACAACTCCCACAATGCCATTCTCCTGCGCGGTGACGTCAGAGGCTGCGCGCAATGCGTGACGTCAGTGACTGGTTGCTGTGTTACCGGTTGCGGCCTAGCGGACTGTTTTGGAGCCTCGGGATGATGCGGGAGGTCGCTCCGGGGCCTCCTCAGCTCCGCTCCGTTAACAGCCGGCGCCTGGTGCAGGCCGTGTTCTGTAACCGGAGCGCCCGCACCGTGCAGCCCTTCTGGGTGAACTTCCAGGGGGAGCCGCAGCCGTACCGACCCTCCCCCCCGGGAGCGGCCGCAGGTTCAACACCTACCAGGGGTGAGTGTGAGCCGCTGGAGCCCGGGCTGTCCCTGCCCCGTGTGACCAGAGAGAGGCCATTCACTGACACCCGGCAGAGACCTCAGTCCCCTCACACTCACCTCTGTCCCCTCACACTCACCTCTGTCCCCTCACACTCACCTCTGTCCCCTCACACTCACCTCTGTCCCCTCACACTCACCTCTGTCCCCTCACACTCACCTCTGTCCCCTCACACTCACCTCAGTCCCCTCACACTCACCTCTGCCCCTCACACTCACCTCTGTCCCCTCACACTCACCTCAGTCCCCTCACACTCACCTCTGCCCCTCACACTCACCTCTGCCCCCTCACACTCACCTCTGCCCCCTCACACTCACCTCTGTCCCCCTCACACTCACCTCTGTCCCCTCACACTCACCTCTGTCCCTCACACTCACCTCTGCCCCCTCACATCACCTCTGCCCCCTCACACTCACCTCTGTCCCCTCACACTCACCTCTGTCCCTCACACTCACCTCAGTCCCCTCACACTCACCTCAGTCCCTCCACTCACCTCAGTCCCCTCACACTCACCTCAGTCCCCTCACACTCACCTCCTCTGCCCCCTCACACTCACCTCTGTCCCTCACACTCACCTCTGTCCCCTCACACTCACCTCTGTCCCCTCACACTCACCTCTGTCCCCTCACACTCACCTCTGTCCCCTCACACTCACCTCAGTCCCCTCACACTCACCTCTGCCCCCTCACACTCACCTCTGCCCCTCACACTCACCTGTCCCCTCACACTCACCTTGCCCCCTCACACTCACCTCTGCCCCTCACACTCACCTCTGCCCCACTCACACTCACCTCTGTCCCCTCACACTCACCTCTGTCCCCTCACACTCACCTCTGTCCCCTCACACTCACTCTGCCTCACACTCACCTCTGCCCCTCACACTCACCTCTGTCCCCTCACACTCACCTCTGTCCCCTCACTACTCACCTCTGTCCCCTCACACTCACCTCAGTCCCCTCACACTCACCTCAGTCCCCTCACACTCACCTCAGTCCCCTCACACTCACCTCCTGTCCCCTCACACTCACCTCTGCCCCCTCACACTCACCTCTGCCCTCTCCCTCACACTCACCTCTGTCCCCTCACACTCACCTCTGTCCCCTCACACTCACCTCTGTCCCCTCACACTCACCTCGTCCCCTCACACTCACTCCTCTGTCCCCTCACACTCACCTCTGCCCCTCACACTCACCTCTGCCCGTCCCTCACACTCACCTCTGTCCCTCGTCCCCTCACACTCACCTCTGCCCCCTCACACTCACCTCTGTCCCCTCACACCTCACCTCTGCCCCCTCACACTCACCTCTGCCCCCTCACACTCACCTCTGCCCCCTCACACTCACCTCTGCCCCCTCACACTCACCTCTGCCCCCTCACACTCACCTCTGCCCCCTCACACTCACCTCTGTCCCCTCACACTCACCTCAGTCCCCTCACACTCACCTCAGTCCCCTCACACTCACCTCTGCCCCCTCACGCTCGCCTCTGCCCCCTCACGCTCGCCTCTGCCCCCTCACGCTCGCCTCTGCCCCCTCACGCTCGCCTCTGCCCCCTCACGCTCGCCTCTGCCCCCTCACGCTCGCCTCTGCCCCCTCACGCTCGCCTCTGCCCCCTCACGCTCGCCTCTGCCCCCTCACGCTCGCCTCTGCCCCCTCACGCTCGCCTCTGCCCCCTCACGCTCGCCTCTGCCCCCTCACGCTCGCCTCTGCCCCCTCACGCTCGCCTCTGCCCCCTCACGCTCGCCTCTGTCCCCTCACGCTCGCCTCGCGGTCCCCCCCCACGCTCGCCTCGCGGTCCCCCCCCACGCTCGCCTCGCGGTCCCCCCCACGCTCGCCTCGCGGTCCCCCCCACGCTCGCCTCGCGGTCCCCCCCACGCTCGCCTCGCGGTCCCCCCCACGCTCGCCTCGCGGTCCCCCCCCACGCTCGCCTCGCGGTCCCCCCCCACGCTCGCCTCGCGGTCCCCCCCCACGCTCGCCTCGCGGTCCCCCCCCACGCTCGCCTCGCGGTCCCCCCCCACGCTCGCCTCGCGGTCCCCCCCCACGCTCGCCTCGCGGTCCCCCCCCACGCTCGCCTCGCGGTCCCCCCCCACGCTCGCCTCGCGGTCCCCCCCCACGCTCGCCTCGCGGTCCCCCCCCACGCTCGCCTCGCGGTCCCCCCCACGCTCGCCTCGCGGTCCCCCCCACGCTCGCCTCGCGGTCCCCCCCACGCTCGCCTCGCGGTCCCCCCCACGCTCGCCTCGCGGTCCCCCCCACGCTCGCCTCGCGGTCCCCCCCACGCTCGCCTCGCGGTCCCCCCACACTCGCCTCGCGGTCCCCCCCACACTCGCCCCTCGGCCCCCCCTTATTCACCTCTGTCTCCTCCGCACAGGTCACATCTGGATGTTTCGTGAGGTCGACACGGACGTGGCGCTGACCGTGGACAAGAAGGAGATCTACATGCCGGCAGCCAATCACAGCGGGCAGCTAGCACTGGTCAACGTCTGCCTGCCAGGTAACACCATGCTCACACCATCCACCACCGCCGCAACTGCCCGCTCACACCGTCCACCCCCACCGCAACTGCGCTCTCATACCATCCACTCCCGTGACTGCCCACTTACACAGTCCGCCCTTGCCGCGGCTGCCCGCTTGCGCCGTCCGCCCTTGCCGCGGCTGCCCACTTGTGCCATCTGCCCTGCAGCGGCTGCCCACTTGGGCCATCCGCCCCCGCCACGTCTGCCCGCTTGTCCCATCTGCCCCACCGCAGCCGTCCGCCCCCCTGCCGCGTCTGCCTGCTTGCCACGTCCTACCCTGCCGCGTCTGCCTGCTTGCCACGTCCTACCCTGCCGCGTCTGCCTGCTTGCCACGTCCGCCCCCCCGCCGCGTCTGCCTGCTTGCCACGTCCGCCCCCGCCGCGTCTGCCTGCTTGCCCTGTTTGCCCTCGACTACGTCTGCCCGCTTGCCCTGTTCGCCCTCGACCGCGTCTGCCCACTTGCCACCTCCACCCCGGTTGCCCGCTGTCGCCGTCCGCCGCCCCGGTTGCCCGCTGTCGCCGTCCGCCCCGGTTGCCCGCTGTCGCCGTCCGCCCCGGTTGCCCGCTGTCGCCGTCCGCCCCGGTTGCCCGCTGTCGCCGTCCGCCCCGGTTGCCCGCTGTCGCCGTCCGCCCCGGTTGCCCGCTGTCGCCGTCCGCCCCGGTTGCCCGCTGTCGCCGTCCGCCCCGGTTGCCCGCTGTCGCCGTCCGCCCCGGTTGCCCGCTGTCGCCGTCCGCCCCGGTTGCCCGCTGTCGCCGTCCGCCCCGGTTGCCCGCTGTCGCCGTCCGCCCCGGTTGCCCGCTGTCGCCGTCCGCCCCGGTTGCCCGCTGTCGCCGTCCGCCCCGGTTGCCCGCTGTCGCCGTCCGCCATTCTCGCAACTGCATGGTCATACCTGTGACCGGAAAATTTCCTATACTCTGTGTAATTACATAATACAGCATCTACTATTATTATCGTAGACTGTAACGAGTTAACCCTTCAGGATCTGAGTTATCTCAGATTCTAGCTGTGGCAGTGTGATGTCAGCTGTACTGTGCAGTTGGCACCTGCAGCTCCTGTGTTTATATACTGGATGTATCTTTTCGCCCATTTGAGAAGTGCTTGTCAGGGTATTGATGTTGATGACTTATTCTGAGGATATCTCATCAGATTGGTGGGGGTCTCGGCTGATGGACTCCAAGCGATCTGAAATCAATGACTGATCCACAGGAAACCTAATTGGTATCATTCCTGGACAACCCCTTTAAGGAGATGTTGAAAATGGCTAAAACAAAGCGACAATTCTAATGTGTCGCCATTATGTTCTAATAGTTCATTTCCCGCTATAAAGAGCATCTTGTGTTTCTCCGTTAGTCTTCACGTTGAAGGATCGCTGCCTTCAGGAGATCAGGAATCTGGTGAAGCCGGAAGATTACAGAAAGCTGGAAATCGTGGCCTCCCTGTACGACGATCTAGACAACCGACCAAACATCCAGAAGGATCTGCAGCGCCTGGCCATCCACTACTGGAACCAGATGACAGAAGGTTCATAATCCGGTGTATGCCGCCAGGTGGAGGCGCCGAGGGTACGTTTGTTCTAGATTCTTCCCTCTGATCCACTGTGTAAAATAAGACAATTGAGCCAAGTTGCTGGCTGACAATGCTCCTTTTGCACTGAGAAAAGAAAAACTGTGCATTGACAAAACATAAATGGATGAACTGAAGACCATTCCTTGGGGTCTTTGTGCAATAAAAGTGAATGTCCACTTTCCGGTCATACATTTATCAATCATTGTATTGGAGAGCAGCAATGCCGCAGCGTCGCCTCTGTAAATTCACTGCTGGTTGCTTATTGTATTATTTATCATTTGTACAGATTTTATATGCGGAGATGTATATTTATAGCCATAATTTTGCTACAGTATTATTTGTTATCCCTTAGAATGTGGCGGGGTCCTGCACACAGTGGATAGTAGCAGCTTCTAATTCGAGGGAAGGGAGGCTAAACTCAACAGGTTGAATACGCAGCGCATTATCAAGATATCAGCTGCAAATCGGAGATGACGTTTTAACAAAACCCTGTCCATGCCCTGGGGTAGAGAAAATCTGCAGGTTTAATAATGCAAAGGGTGAAAACTAGCGACGAGGAAACCAAACTTTTAGGTCTTCATGATCATTGTCGTAACTATACGTCATGGGTAGGTGGTACTTACTGACCTATGCCGTATAGGTACGTCATGGCGATTTACAAAGAGGCTGTGCCCACCACAAGGTCTCTGGGTGACATTATACACCCGAGACTCGGCGTTCACTGACAGGAAGGTGCGTGCGCCACTCCCGGGCAGTTTAACCCCCCTAGGTGCCGCAATTTATATCAGTTGCTGCAGTTAGGGAGTTGGGAGAGGGACAATGCTGCTCATCTGTGATTAGTGTGCATGTGATGTAATAATGAGGGCCATGCTTTTCATGATGACTTCTGGGTCACCAGACTACGGCAAGCCTCAGGGACCATGGCTGCTGCATGATCAGTGAGGCTTGTGACGATGCAGCTTTGACAGCTGCAATGTAAGGTAATGATCGAGCATTGCAATACAGTACAACTGCCATCAGAGCAGCAGGAGGGTAATGTCTCACATAGGGACGTTTTACTTTTTTTTATAAGAAATAAATGAACCAAAAATATTCCAATTATATTTATGTAAAAAAAAGCAGTATACATATTTGGTGTCCTGACGGGGTCACCTTGTCGTGATGGGATCGCTTATGCAATGTTTTGATCAAAATAATGTCACCAAGTACCCTATTTTTGCTTTTATGCATTTAATTTATTTAATTTAGGTTATTTGCTCATGCTTTTTTTTTTTCTTCTTCTTATTTTTACATATTTGGTATTGCTGCATTCGTAACAACCCACTCTAGCTAACGCTGTAAAAAAACGGAACATAGTAAAAATGATGTATTTTCATAATGGTAAATAAAGAGAAAATTGCCTCACTGTGTCCTGATTTGTCCTGATCAAACAATTATGGATGTAAATAAACTAGTCAGATTGCTCATACCGTGTTTCCCTAAAAATAAGACACCCCCCCCCTTCCTAAAATAAGGCATATTAGGGGGTGTGCTGCACTGCTGAATATAAGGCACCTCCCGAAAATAAGACATCAATTTTTGATGAAAAGTAAATTTAGAGAACAAATGAACACTGCAGAGATCCACTGTTCCGAAAAACCTTCCGGGTACGGATAGGAACATTTTTTGTTTAACCTCAGTCTCTGGGAATCATCTCATTAGACATATAGTTTTTCAAAAATTCTATGTCCAGACATAATTGTTTCTTTTGTTTTCCTAGTTTGAAAGGTTTTAAACAAGTTTTTAAAATCTTTGTTCGCCTCTTCACTGACCTGTATTGTTTTAGTATTACGTGCAAACACTGAATCTACCTTTTATTATCTCCTGGTTACGTCGGGTGATCCCACCTCCACCAAGCCTAATAGCTTAAACCTGACAAAACTGCTTGCCGTTCCCAAAGTGCACCCGGACTCCTGTGACCCCACATGCCTCAAATCATGTTTTCCCACACGATCATGCAGAGAAAACCCCCCCACTTCATCTAATGTAATTCCCTCTACCCCTTTTGGAACCTCCAAATAGGGAACAACTTGCCCACCTCTTTTTCCAATGCCTGCATGGCCTAATGCTCCCACATCCTCACAATCTCCCCCTTTTAATTACTGCCCCCCTAACTCCATCAAGCCCAATCTGAAAGCCCGACTACTGTAATGCTAACCACATTACCACTAACAAACCCGCCAAAACATTGTTTAACTTTACCCATTTAGCAAAACACAATTTTTTTTAATATATATACAAGCACAATCATTGTCTCCTCACCCAGCTAACTCCGCGGTCTGTGCAGATCAGCTGCTCCGCAGCGGAGCATCCTTCGACATTCCAGGGTCACTCATGGTCCTCCCCCATTGCTGCTGGACCCTGGATGCTGCTAACCTTCCAGGAGACCCCCCCCCCCAAGAAAGGGGGGGGGGTCAGGGTATCCCCTCACTGTATTACTCCATTGTCCGGCCAGCACCTCCACGGAGAGGGCCCTGCCGATGTAGCACTACCCCCTGGCATCCGGGCACCCTGCACTGGAGATTAGCCCTCCCCATATGGAGGTCATCCACCACCACGCCAAATGTGGGAGGGGGTTATCATTTGTATTCTACTGCCACCCAGCACACTTCTCGATCACACCTGGCTAGAAGCTGCCATCCTTCCCCAGACACCTGGTGCCCCAGCAAGACTGGAGGCACTCCGGCCCTGGCCACCTCCAATCTGCTGCAGCCTCCAACTTTGCGCAGCTGTCAAGCTCACTTCTGGCCCTGGCCCAGCCAGAAGCAATCACAGTCCCGGGCACCCGACATTGCCATCTCTGACCGGAAGTAGACAATCTAGCCACGCCCACTTCCTGTTGGTCTTGGCTCCAGCGAGGATTCCTCCTGGACGCCGGAGTTGCCTCCAGAGACCCCGGACACACGCTCTGCCCCCCGGTGGGTCCCAGGAGAGGGGGCTCTTAAATGCATCCTCCCTGCAAGCGCCTTCTGCTCCGACTACGGAGCCCGCATGGCTTCATTGATGATGGAGGGATAGGGTACCTGTGGGACAGCACAGGCAGCCTGAGGATGTATGTGCACTGCCTGTGCTCCCATGTACCTGTCATGCACTTAGATTGCACTGACTTTGCTGCATGCTGCTGTGTGTGTTTGTGTTTGCTTTTCTTCAGGAGCTGCATGAGGTGATTTTGGTACGGGTGGGAAGGCCTTGTGCTCAGCTGCTCTTTATGTGAGGCTTGGGTGTGACTCACCTGGAACCCCTTCCCCCTGGCCTTTAAATAGCTTTCCCCTCCTCCGTCAGATGCCGCTGCTAGTTTACTCTCGGTCTGTGCTGATGCTATGCTACTGGCTGAAGTGTTTGCCTTGGGAGTAGCTGTGATTCCGGATCTGTAGGTGGAAGTAGGGGCCCTCGGCCTATTCAGGAGCTCAGGAAATAGGGTGGAGACTCAGACCTCCTCACCATCATAAGTACCTCTGAGAGCAGGACGAGCCAGGGACCTCCAGTGTAAGGGTCAGATTAGCTCGCCCTGATTCCCTTTGACCATCACACCATCCTGTTGCCTGATTCCCTTACCTCCTAAGCGTGACAGTACCACTGTGCCAAGCTGAGACCATGGACCTCTGCAGCAGCTCCAGCAGCCAGGTCAGTCTCTGTCAATTCTTGAATTCAAGAAAAACTGCGGCACTCAATCATGTCAGTGTGCACAGGTGCTACGTCAAACACAATCCTTACAATAGTAGAAAAATCGTCACTCTGCTATGACAATTAAAATACAGGAATATTTCATAAGCCAAAAAATTGAGACACTTAGCTTTTATAAATATGGCCATTTTCTGGTCATCATAATGGGAGACCCAGACAATGGGGTTTAGGGCTCCGCCCTCCGGAGGTCACACTAGGTACTACAAGTTTGTAGACACCGCCTCCTCCGCTTATAAACCCCCACCGTAGGGAACATCCTCAGTTTTAAACTTAGTGTGCTCGGAGGATCACGCTTTGCTTGCACTTCACTGCATTCTCACAGCTTACGTGATGGCGTATGAAGACAAGGTAATATGGTCCTGGTCGGGACCTGCGACAGTCTCCCCGCTCACCCTTTGTGGAACACGCTGGTGGAGGTACCGGAGGGCTTTTTAGCCTGGACACTTGCTGTTCTCCCGGTACGCTGTCGAGCTCCTTCCTTTCCATCCCTCCATGGAGGCTCTGGAGAGGGGGAGCCTGGAGCCTTGCACAGCTCCGCTCCGTCCGAGGCCTCCCTAAATGGTGCTTACAGACCGGACGGAGCCAGCCCAGTCCGAGGCCTCCCTAAATGGTGCTTACACTCCGGACTGGTGCTGTACCCCCGTCCGAGGCCTCCCTAAAGGTGCTTACAGACCGGACCGGCACTGAGGCACCTGGTGTGTCTCCTGTGTGCCTGGGGGTAGTGTCTGTCACTTGGTGTCATGACACTCAGACCGCGCGGTTACCCTCGGGTCCGCGGTTCTGTCAGTGTACCCTGTGCTGGGGTCACTCTGGCTGACCGCCCTGTGTGTCTCAGGGGCTGAGGCTGTAGACTGCTGATGTTTGTTTTGTGCATGCAGTCTGTGTGTGTATGTGTATTGTTACACACTCTTTTCCCGCGCTGCGGGCTCTGGCACCTCCATTACTGAGGCTGCCTGGAGGAGGAGGAAGCAGCTCTTACGGTGACATCACCGATGGGCGTGTTTTGTGTTCTCCCGCGTGTTCCTGGCCACGCCTATGACTTTACTGTCGGCGGCCATCTTCTCCCTCTCTTCCCGGCTGGGATCTGGCTGCAGCGTGTGTCTGCACTTTCCAGGGGAGACCGGAACTCGCGGAGGTCACACACGAACACCGCTTCCCCCTACCGCTTACTGCGGTCGGTAAGCCACCGGGATCTCCGGTTTGTTTGTTACAACTTGGCTTATTTCCCCCTACTGTGGCGATGTCCTCAGTAAGGAAGCATGCTGCTAAGGCGGCAGATGGCACCATTACCTGCGCTACATGCAACGGTTCACTGGTGGAGGGGTCCTGCAATAATTGCGGACGCCCAGAGACCCGGACAGTTACTGTTGAATCAGAATCTGCGGGTCTGTTGATCCCAGGGACATGGGAAGCGCAGAATAAGATAAATGAATCTCTGCTGTCCCAGATGTCCTCCATGTCGCAATCCCTGGAGGCACTTCATAGGAGGCTGGAAAACCCAGCTACTCCTTCCAGTTACCCCCGGGTGCTTCTTACTTCTTCTGTGAGACCCCCTAAGCGAGCTCGTGAGGCCTCTCCAGAGCTCCAAGCTCCCTCTGAGGAGGAGCGTTCCTCTGATGGTGAGGAAGATGATGGGGGTTCTACTCTCGGGTCTGTCTCTGAACCTCCAGATGGGGTGGAGGATCTGGTGTCCTCCATCAATGAGACATTACGTCTGGTCACTCCTCCTGAGGAGGTGACTGTTCACCCCAAGGAGGTCTATCAATGGCTGCGGCCGGAGGCGAGACCAAGTGGGTCCTTTATGGACCACACTAATTTTGGAAGGGTGATTAGAGCACCCAGGTTACATCCTGGGCGGCGTTATGTCCGTAAACCTAAGGACCTTCGCTTTCCCTTTCCTCAGGAGGTGCTTCTGGAATGGTCACAGTCCCCTAAGGTGGACGCTTCCATGACTAGGATTGCTGCACGCTCCTTGTTTTCTGCCTCTGATAGCTCCTCATTGAAGGATGCTACTGATAGACAGGTCGAGCAACTCGCCAAGTCTTCCTATGAGGCTGTGGGGTCTTCATTTGCCCTAATTTTGCCGCGGTCTGGACCCTACAAGCGATTACCTCCTGCTTGGATGGTATCTCGGATCTAGCTAGGGCCAGCCCAGAGGTCCTGGCACTCACCGACAGAGCAAAGGCTTATGCGGATTACGCCAGGACGGCAACTTTGGAAACTGCCACTCGCTCGGCTGTGGCTTCGGCCAATGCTATAGCGATCCGCAGGTTGTTGTGGCTGCGTCTTTGGGACTCAGATGCCACGTCTAAGAAGATTTTGCAAAATCTTCCGTTTGCTGGTGACAGGCTCTTCGGCACCGAGCTGGACAAGCTGATAAAGGATTCTGCTGAGTCTAAGATACCGCAGAATAAGCCTAAGCCACGGTATACCGTGAAAAGGAACCCAAAACAGTGGTCCTTTCGCCCCAGCTCGCAGTCATCAGCGGCGTCCGCTCGCGCGGACCGTGGGGGCAAGCCCTCCACTCAGTGGCGCAACAAAAGTCGCCAAAAGAAGCCGGCAGGGGCTGCAGCTGCCACCCCTAAACCCGCTTCGGCATGACTCGCTCCTTCATCCTGTCTCCCCACAGGTGGGGGGCCGCCTGTCTCTTTTCCAGGACAGATGGCTTCTCCACGTTCAAGACCAGTGGGTCCGAGACGTAGTCTCAAAAGGCTACAGGATAGAGCTGACGTCACAGCCGGCACACCGATTCCATCGGTCTGTTCCATCCCTAGACAAAGCTCAGGCTTTTCATCTGGTGTTGGAGGGACTCCGCAGAGACGGAGTGGTGGTCCCAGTACCCACGGGAGAGAGGTTCAGGGGTTTTTACTCCAACCTCTTTATTGTCCCAAAGAAGGACGGCTCTTTTCGTCCGGTTCTGGACCTCAAGTTGTTCAACCGCCACGTGTTGGTTCGGAAGTTTCGTATGGAATCCCTGCGCTCCGTGATCGCGGCTGTGTCACAGGGAGACTTCCTGGCGTCCATAGATATCCGGGACGCTTACCTTCACGTGCCCATTGCACCGGCTCATCAGCGCTGGTTGAGATTCGCAGTGGGGGAAGAACACTTCCAATTTGTGGCTCTGCCATTCGGGCTAGCCTCGGCACCGCGAGTGTTCACAAAGGTGATGGCCTCAATGATGGCTCTCCTGCATGTGCAGGGACACGCCGTCATTCCCTATTTGGACGACCTGCTGGTCAGGGCGCCATCGGAAGACCTTTGTCGGGTGAGCCTGGAGGTGACCATGAAGTCTCTGGAACAGTTCGGGTGGCTTCTCAACATTCCAAAGTCGACCCTGATTCCGACCCAGTCTTTGACATATCTGGGCATGGACTTCCACACAGACTCAGCCCTGGTGTCCCTACCTCAAGCCAAACAGCTTGCGATCCAATCAGGAGTGCAGAATGTTCTCCTGTCACCACAATTTTCCCTACGGGGGTTGATGAAGCTGGTGGGACGCATGGTAGCGGCGATAGAGGCGGTGCCTTTCGCACAGTTTCGCCTCCGTCCTCTCCAGTTGGAGATTCTTCGCCGATGGGACAAAAGGACGATTTCTCTGAATCGGCTGGTGACGCTGTCACAATCGACCAGGGACTCCCTACAGTGGTGGCTCCTGCCACATCATCTGTCACGGGGCCGGTCCTTTCTAAAACCGTCATGGTTAGTGGTGACCACCGACGCCAGTCTGAAAGGCTGGGGTGCGGTGTTCTTGCACCACAGGGCTCAAGGCCTCTGGACTCAGTCGGAGTCGGCATTACAGATCAACGTGCTGGAGATCAAGGCGGTCTATCTGGCGCTCCTGGCGTTTCAGAAATTCCTGTCAGGACAACCCATTCGGGTTCAGTCCGACAATGCGACGGCCGTCGCCTACATAAATCATCAGGGAGGGACCAGAAGTGCTCAGGCCCTCGCCGAAGTCCACCGCATTCTAGCCTGGGTGGAGGAAAACGGCTGCCTGATCTCCGCAGTTCACATCCCAGGGGTCGAGAACTGGGAGGCCGACTACCTGAGCCGACAGGGGATGGACGCCGGAGAGTGGTCCCTGCATCCAGACGTCTTCCGGGACATCTGCAGCAAATGGGGCACTCCGGACGTGGATCTGATGGCCTCACGGCTGAATCATCAGGTACCCCATTACATGGCACGATCGTGGGATCCCCAGTCTCTGGGGGCAGATGCCCTGATCCTGAGTTGGTCCAGTTTCCAGCTGCCATATGTGTTCCCGCCTCTGGCTCTGATTCCCAGGGTTCTGTGGAAAATCAGGACAGAATGCAGAGTAGCCATTCTAGTGGCTCCAGATTGGCCCCGGAGGTCCTGGTACCCGGACCTCTGGCAACTGTCCGGCGGACACCGGTGGGCTCTTCCAGAACGCGCAGATCTACTCGCGCAAGGCCCATTCTTCCACCTCAATTCCAGGGCCCTCAGATTGACTGCATGGCTCTTGAGGCCTGGTTGCTGACATCCAGGGGCTTCTCTCCTACGGTGGTTGCCACGATGAATCGGGCAAGGAAGCCTGTCTCCAGGAAGATATACCACAGAACGTGGAAAATCTTTTTCTCCTGGTGTGCCTCTGGTGGACGCTCACCGTGGCCCTTGTCCATCCCGACATTGTTGGCCTTCCTACAGTCGGGTTTGGAGTTGGGATTATCCCTTGGCTCTCTGAAAGGTCAAGTATCAGCACTTTCAGTGCTGTTTGACAGGCGCTTGGCGCTCCTCCCGAAGGTTCGTCAATTTCTGCAGGGGGTGTCTCGGGTGGTTCCGCCTTACAAACGACCTCTGGACCCTTGGGACCTCAACATGGTCCTGGCGGCACTGCAGAAACCGCCGTTTGAGCCACTGAGAGACATCTCTCTCTCTCGTCTGTCCCAGAAGGTGGTTTTTCTGGTGGCAATTACGTCTCTGAGAAGGGTATCAGAATTGGCTGCACTTTCGTGCAAGTCACCCTTTCTGGTGGTTCACCAAGACAAGGTGGTGTTGCGCCCGCGGCCTGAATTCTTGCCGAAGGTGGTTTCAACTTTCCACCTAAACCAGGAGATTGTTCTCCCATCATTTTGCCCCGCTCCCGTTCATCAGGTTGAGCGCGACCTCCATACTCTGGATCTCGTGAGAGCTGTACGCATTTATGTGTCCAGGACCGCCTCCTTTAGGAGTTCGGATTCCTTATTTGTCCTCACGATGGGTCGCTGTAAGGGGTCCGCGGCTTCGAAGTCGACCTTGGCCAGATGGATCAAGGCTCCCATTCAGGAGGCATACCGGTCTTCTGGTTTGCCTCTCCCGGTGGGTTTGAAGGCACACTCTACTAGAGCTGTAGGTGCCTCATGGGCCTTGCGACATCGAGCATCTGCTCTACAGGTGTGTCAGGCGGCCACCTGGTCCAGCCTGCACACTTTCTCAAAGCACTATATGGTGCATGCCCATGCCTCTGCGGACGCAAGTTTGGGCAGGCGGGTCCTCCAGGCGGCGGTTGCCCACCTTTAAGGGGGACCGTGGATTATCCGTCTTGTTGAGGAACTCTTCCCGCCCTGGGGTATTGCTTTAGGACATCCCCATTGTCTGGGTCTCCCATTATGATGACCAGAAAAAAGAGAATTTTGTTTACGTACCGTAAATTCTTTTTTCTTTAATCATCAATGGGAGACCCAGCACCCACCCAGTTGTTCCGTTGCATGTTTGCATTTGATCTGTTCTCTGTTGAGACAGTGTTTTCCGGGTTGTTCAAACCGTCTGTGCACGGTATTCTTCCCGATGTTTCGGGTGTGGTTCATTTTTCTCCTCGCAGCTTATGGACTAAACTGAGGATGTTCCCTACGGTGGGGGTTTATAAGCGGAGGAGGCGGTGTCTACAAACTTGTAGTACCTAGTGTGACCTCCGGAGGGCGGAGCCCTAAACCCCATTGTCTGGGTCTCCCATTGATGATTAAAGAAAAAAGAATTTACGGTACGTAAACAAAATTCTCTTTATCCATAAACCACCCAGTCACCGCGTTGAGGTGTGTCTGCTTGACTGGGTCCCTAACCTACATTTTCAGCCTCTATCTGGGTTAAAAACCTCCCCTTTTTATAGGCAAATTAGAAAAAAGGAAAAAACTGATAATAGAGAGCGCTAGCTCAAACAAGCCCAGCGATGTGTGTGCTCCCATGTACTGCTGTGCCAAGCTGAGACCATGGACCTCTGCAGCAGTCAGGTCAGTCTCTTGTCAATTCTTGTTCCAGAAAGAGGAGGCACTCACACCCTCCCATCTCCTTTATACTCCTCCAAACTCCTGCCCACTTTTTCTCCCCACCAATCTGAAATCCTGCAGGTCTCCTCCACTGACCTGCAAAATAACCCCTCATTTTACACAGCATCATTAACCTCTTCCACTCCCCACCCCTCTGTCTTGTCATGATGCCTTTCCGCCCAAAGGGGCTCACCAAATGTGTACCTTCATTGTGCAATTTACTCTCGCCAATGTATATTAATACACTGCGAAATCAAATGGGGGCTGGCAGACATGTCACATAGGGGAGGAGAAACGAGGATTCTTCCTCCCCTCTGTGACATCACTTCTCCCCCCAGGTCGTAAAAAAGCGTGCTGTGCTTGTTTCTCCATTCGCCTTCCACGACAGCATTGGAGGATGTCGTCCACGCCCTATTGGGGGACAGGAACACAGAGAGGTTAAAAGCCCCTCCCCTTCCTCAGTACTCCAGTGTCTTCCTGTCCCCCTTGGGGCATGGAGAGGTTCCAGTGCTGTCAGGCCGGCAGAGGCAGCATTGGGGTGTACTTACAGCCGGGCCAGGTATGGACGTCGGGGGCGGCCTCCTCCTCCTTCTCGGGGCTCCCGTGGTGGGACCATCCGGCCTTCCTGCGTCCTACGGGGCAAAGCAGGCCGTATATTGCAACGCCGGAGGCCTGTTCAGCTCTCCGGCGTCTCCCTCCTCCAGCTGCGGTCCCTGGGGCATGCATCAGAGGTGCCGCGGAGGCACTTCCGGTTCTGGGATGGCACTTCCGGTTTCGGGCAGCGGCTCCTGTAAGGGATGTGGCAGGCTGGGCGCGGCTCCAGGGAACCCAGCAGGACTTTCGCGCGCTACTGCCCGCGGCCGGTGACCAGGAGGAGGGAGGGAACAGGTGTTCCTCGTTGGGGGCACGGTACTTCTGGATAAGTACCCGCCGGAAGCTACACCCAGGTAAGGCTGATCCCTGAAACATGGAGGGTGATAGGCTTCCACCTCTGCTTCTGCAGAGCCCAGTGTTCCCCCAGCTCATGTAAGTGTTTCTGGGGGTGGTCACAAGGGGTAGAGTTATTTAGGCCCTGCACTCACACTGAGACCCCCTTCTCTTCCCTTTTTGTCTATAGGGAGACGAGGGCCGTCTGTGAAAGGGAGCAATAATGTGGCTGCGGCACAAAATTTCCCTCCTCCTACAACAAGGTGTCGGCCATGACTGACCGGGTTGTCAGGATGGACTCCCCATCCTTGCTTGAGGAGCTCCAATCCATTAGGGAAGAGGTGCAAGTTTCTATCTCGGCACTGCTGGGTTTTGCTGCAGCTTCCGGGCCTTCCCCTCCGTAAGAGAGGAAGCTCCAGGATTGTGACTCTGTGGATCTCATGGAGGCTGGCCAGAGCTCAGCATTAGAGGACGGCGAGGATATTGCCGCTGTTGCCTCTGTCCAGACATGTGAATCTGGACACTACTATTTTTCCACGGAGTCCATGGGTGCATTGGTGGACACTGTCCATTGTACCATGGGAACAGAGGTGGTGGATTCCCCTTCTTCTGTGCAGGACTAAATGTTCAGAGGCCTGAAGGCTAAGCGGCTCACCCCATCCGAATGGATTGGAGGGTGATGACTTTGTCTGGGAGGTCCCGAAGGTGGACATCCAGGTGGCCAGGGTAGCAATCAGCTGCTATTGTAAACCCATTGTGCATGCCCTTGACACACTGTTGAAGCTAAGCAGCAGGAGCCTCAGTCACGGGCTGGATGAGAGACCCAATGGGAATCTCTATGGAAGTCTCTATAAAGTCAATGGGACTTCTAACATGAAGGTCTATGGCAGTATTCCATTTGGGAAGCTTAGCGTATAAGACCGCGTTGCCTTTTGACGATTCCTCCCGGTTGAAGGACCCCCTCGTTCGTAATATGGAGAGTGTCCTCAAAAAATCCTGGGAGGCGGCAGCTATGTCTTTAAAGGTGTACATTTCCTCTACATGTGAGCAGGTCTCTCTTTAAGTGGCTCACCCAGCTGGGAGTATTCCTCCTGCAGGGTACTCCCAGGTAGGAGCTTTGGACTCCATTCCACTTCTGAGACGTGCTACGGGCTTCCTGGCCGATGCCTCTGCTAAGTCGTTCCACGTTGGCGCCAGGTGCGCAGTGTTGGCTAACACAGCTCGCAGGGCAGTGTGGCTTACAAGGTGGAATGGGGAGGTCACGTCTAAGCTCCAGCTGTGTGGCCTCCCCTTGCAAAGGGCATTGGATGACATCCTGGAAAAGGTGTCAGACCGGAAAAGGAGTCTCCCGAAACAGGAGCCCTTTCGGAGGCAGTCCTTTTGGCCTGAGCGCAGCCAACCCTCCCAGTCTAAAGGGAAGGGTAAGTCTGGTCGCTGGGCATTCCAGTACGGGGACAAGACCCGTAATATCTTTCTCCTCCAGCAGCGGCATCACCAGCGCCCCTAAACAAGGCCGCCTTCCCCATTGCGGGGCGGCTCCTGCGGTTTCTGCCACAGTGGCAAGCAATCTCCTTGTGCCCTTGGATCCTCTCTACCATTTGGGAGGGTCTACGCTTGGAATTCGAGAGCCAGCCCCTCCGTGTCTTCGAGTCCTCTCCCTTCCTCAGGGGGACTCTCGCACGTTTTTTCTTGTCGGGTCTGCGACACCTGTTGGATTCGGGTGTGGGGTCCCCGGTTCCTCCTGGAGAGGAGGACCAGGGGCGCTACTCCAGGTTGTTGTGGACCTCCAGAACGCGTATTCTCATGTCCCCATTCACCCGTCCCACAAGCGCTTTCTGCGATTCACGATCTCCGGGGCAGGCGGGACGGTCCATTCTCGGCTTAATGTGCTGCCCTTTGGGATTTCGTCGGCCCCAGAGGTTACTAAACTCATGGGGGAAGCGATCACATTCATCCAGACCCAGGGGCTATGTATGCTTCCCTATTTAGACGACATGTTGGTGGTGGCTCCGTCGGCAGTGGTTCTGCGCACAAAGATCTCCAACACATTGGAGATTCTTCAGTCCCTGGGATGGGTACCCAATCTTCGGGAATCGGAACGGGTGCCTGCAACCCGACGTCAATTTTTGGGAGTCTTGCTGGCCTCCACCAGACAGACCTCGTTCCTTCCTGCGGCATATCAGCTTTTGCGCCGCATGAATCTGACCCGCTTCCGGGCAAGGGGGTCGCCCTCCTTGCGGGAAGCAATGTCCCTGTTAGGGGCCATGACGGCCTGCATTCAGTCAGTAACATGGGCTCAGGCTCCTTCCCGACTGCTCCAGGAACACATACTGAGACAGACGTCAGGATTGCTTAAACTCGCGGGTCCGGACCCCGGGGCGGGTGGTAACCTCGCTTTCCTGGGGATGAATCCCCGACACCTTCCTGTGACCTCCGTTCCCACTGATGCCAGTGGTTCCGGTTGGGGCACGATGGTAGTTCGCACACCGTTCCAGGGGATTTGGAGTCGCTCGGTCAGTCGCCAGTCTTCAAACTTCTGGCAGTGGAGGAAGCGCTTCTTGCTGCAGCTCACGTTCTCCGGGGTCATCATGTCAAGGTCCTGTCAGACAACGTGACTACGGTTGCTTTCTTGCGGTACCAAAGCGGTACTCGTGGCTTACACTTGCAGGGGCTGGCAAGACTGTTCTTTTTGTGGGCAGTACGCCATCTTCTCTCCTCCTCGGCAGTACATCTGAAGGGAATGGCCAATGTACAGGCAGATTCTTGAGCCGCACGGAGGTCCACCCAGGAGAATGGTGCTTCCATCCGGAAGTATTTCGCTCTCTTACTGACAGGTGGGGTGTCCTTTCGATCGACCTGTTCGCTTCGGGCTCGAATACAAAGGTGCCAACCTTTTTCTCCCTGACGCGGTTGGACCATCCTCGGGGGCTGGACGCTTTTGCCCATCCCTGGGACTTCCGGTTGGTGTATGCATTTCCTCCAATCCCACCACTTCCCAAGACGTTGCAATGGATTCGGGCGGAGGGGGTGACACTATCATGGTGGCTCCCCTGGGGCCCAAACTGGCGTGGTACGACGCCATCCGAGACCTGGACCTGGGCCTGGAGGGACCGATTATGTTAGCCCAGTCTCACCCTACTGTCCCAGGGTCCTCTGTTTCACCAGGGCCCTCAGTGGCTCATTCGGGCGGCCTGGCTGTTGCGGCCGGGATCCTGAGGACCAAGGGTCTCTCCCAGGCAGTGATCCGCACTCTTCAGCAGAGCAGGAAGCCTGTGACAAACGCTATTTCTGGGAGGACTGGAATCGGTTCCTGTCCTGGTGTGCTCCTTCCATCCCGACCATGCATCATCCTAATGTGGCCCAACTCTTGGGTTTTGCAGCGTGGCTTTGATTTGGGGCTTCGGCCGAGCACTCTAAGTCCAGGTGTCGGCACTTGGGGCAGTTTTGCCCAGAATCTTGCTTCCCATTGATGGCTCAAGCGGTTTTTTACTTCTGCTTGGGGGCGGCGTCCCCGGTTCGGCCTCCTGTCCCTCCCTGGAATTTGAAGATTGTTCTCCACGGGTTTTCTCGAAGTCCCTTTGCACCCTTGCCAGCTGCATCCCTTACGTCTCTCTCACAAGGTGGCGTTTTTGGTGGCCATCACTTCTGCTCCAGAGTTGGAGAACTGCAGGTACTCTCTGTCCGGGTTCCGTGCCTCATGGTGTCCGTTGTTCGCATTACACTTCGGTTGCATTCATCTATTCTTCCGAAAGTTGTGTCGGCTTTCCATCGGTCCCAGGTTGTGGTTCTACCTTCATTTGGTCAATCTCCTGCTAATGCAGCTGAGGCCGTGTTTCACTCCTTTGATGTTCGTCGGACTGTCCTCCTCTATCTCCGAGAGTCTGCTTCCTGGAGGTTAGATCAGAACCTGTTTTGTTCCGCATTTTGGGAAAAATACAGGGAAGAAGACTTCCTAGGCTACCATCGCTTCCTGGATCACGAAGGTGATCTGTGAGGCCTACGTCGCTCCCGTCCTTGCTCCTCCGGTGGGGTTGAAGGCTCCTTCAACTCGGGCTGCTTCTATGTCCTGGGTGGAGCAGGCTGGAGCTTCATCGGAGCTGATTTGCAGAGCGGCTACGTGGTAGTCTCTCCTCACTTTTTCTCGCCACTTTAGGTTAGATCTGTCCTTCAGTCGGGATCTGTCCTTTGGTAGGAAAGTCCTACAGGCAATAGTCCCACCCTGAGGAGTATCGGTGGTATTCCTCCAATGCTGTCGTGGAAGGCGAATGGAGAAAACGGAATTAGTCCTTATCGGTAATTCCTTTTCTTGGAGCCTTCCACGACAGCATCAGTCCCCCCCCCCCCCCCCCCCCTTGTTGGTGGTTGATTCCAGTTTGTATCAGGTAATCAATGGCTAAGGGTGATCTTGGTAAACACTGGAGTACTGAGGAAGGGGAGGGGCTTTTAACCTCTCTGTGTTCCTGTCCCCCAATAGGGCGTGGACGACATCCTCCAATGCTGTCGTGGAAGGCTCCAAGAAAAGGAACTACCGGTAAGGACTAATTCAGTTTTTCTGGGTGCGGCCTCGACTTCCTAAAGAAGCTCGGGCCTCCGGTTTGATGGCTCAGGGATAGACTCCTGCACCGTGCTCGGACCCAGTCCTCCATTCTGGGACCGAACCCCTCCAGCAGGTAGTTGTACCTGGTCCGGATTTGGGCACACCGCAACACCTGGTGCCCCTAGGGTCTCCTTCTGTCACGACGGCTCCTCCGCCATCTTCTGCTCCTCGCTCCCTCACGGAGCTCTCCTCAGACTCACTCTTCCTGCTCTACCACTAACCCACCTAGCTCCTCCCACTGGGACTCTGTCTCCCTGCCAATGGGTCCACTCAGATTCCCTACTCTAAGGTGTGTGGATGGGTGTATGAGGGTCCCTTATGCAGCATCCCCATTCCCCAGTCACAGGAGTACCACACTCTCTTTTATGGGTGCAGTACCCCTACGTTGCGTCCTGACCAGTGGGGTGTCACAATTACATCTACAGGAGATGTCTGTCCGAGATGATCGTGACAGACCCCGCTAGGGGCCGGGGTACTCAGAGCCGGACCTTGCTGTTTCTGGGGTGCCACTGCGGCGTGGCCCGTCTCCGTGGATGCATGGCCGGGATGGAAGGAGCACACCAGGACAGAAACAGATTCCAGCCCTCCCGTAAATAGCGTGCGACACAGGCAGCCTGCCCTGCCGAAGCGTGCGGATCACTGCCTGGGAGAGACCCTTGGTCCTCAGGATCCCGGCCGCAACAGCCAGGCCGCCAGATAGAGCCACTGAAGGCCCGGGTGAAAAAGGACCCTGGGACAGAAGGTCGAGACAGTGGGGCAACCTAATCAATCCCTCCAGGCCCAGGTCTCGGATGGCGTCGTACCACGCCTATTTGGGCCTCAGGGGAGCCACCAGGATAGTCGACACCCCCTCCGCCCGAATCTTTTGCAACGCCTTGGGAAGTAGCGGGATTGGAGGAAATGCATACACCAAACGGAAGGCCCAGGGATGAGCAAAGGCAACCAGCCCCCCGTCAGGGAGAAAAGGGGCGGCACCTTTTGTATTCGAGCCCGAAGCAAACAGGTCGAATAAAGGGACACCCCACCTGTCCGTAAGAGAGCGAAATACATCCGGATGGAGGCACCATTCTCCTGGGTGGACCTCCGTGCGGCTCAAGAAATCTGCCTGTACATTGACCATTCCCTTCAGATGAACTGCCGAGGAGGAGAGAAGATGGTGTACTGCCCACGAAGTTCAGACTTGCCAGCCCCTGCAAGTGTAAGCCTCGAGTACCGCCTTGGTGCCGCAAGAAGGCAACCGTAGTCACGTTGTCCGACAGGATCTTGACATGATGACCCCGGAGAACATGAGCTGCGCATGAAGCACTTCTTCCACTGCCAGAAGTTCCCGGAAGTTTGAAGACTGGCGACTGACCGAGCGACTCCAAATCCACTGGAACGGTGTGCAATCCACCATCGCGCCCCAACCGGGACTGCTGGCAGCAGTGGGAACGGAGGTCACAGGAGCCTGCAGCCATGCCACCCTCGTCCGAAGGTGTCCGGGATTCATCCAGGAAAGCGAGGTGACCATCCGCCCCGGGTTCCGGACCCGCGAGTTTAAGGAATCCTGACGTCTGACCCAGGAACTCAGTATGTGTTCCCAGAGCAGACTGGAAGGAGCCTGAGCCCATGCTACCGACTGAATGCAGGCCGACATGGCCTCTCAGAAGCTGATGTGCCGCAGGAAGGAACGAGGCCTGTCTGGAGGAGGCCAGCAAGACTCCCAAGAATTGACGACGGGTTGCCGGCACCCGTTCCGATTCCCAAAGATTGGGCACCCACCCCAGAGACTGAAGAATCTCCAACGTTTTGGAGACCAGGGTGCGCAGAACCACTGCCGAAGGAGCAACCACCAACATGTCGTCTAAATAGGGAAGCACACATATCCCCTGGGTCTGGATGAATGCGATCACTTCCCCCATGAGTTTGGTAAACTCTGGGGGCCTACGAAAACTCGAAGGGCAGTACATTAAACCGATAATGGACCTTCCCGCCTGCGAATCGCAGAAAGCGCTTGTGGGACGGGTGAATGGGGACATGATAATACGCGTTCTGGAGGTCCACAAACAACCTGGAGTAATACCCCTGTCCCTCCTCTCCAGGAGGAAATGGGGACCCCACACCCGAATCCAACAGGTCTCACAGACCCGACAAGAAAAAATGTGCGAGAGTCCCCCTGAGGAAGCGAGGGGACTCGAAGACACGGAGGGGCTGGCTCTCGAATTCCAAGTGCAGACCCTCCCAAATGGTTGAGAGGATCCAAGGGCACGAGGAGATTGCTTGCCACTGTGGCAGAAACCGCAGGAGCTGCCCCGCTATGGGGAAGGCGGCATTGTTTAGGGGGCGGCTGGTGATGCCGCTGCTGGGGGAGCAAGATATTACGGGTCTTGGCCCCTTCTTGGAATGCCCAGCGACCAGACTTACCCTTCCCTTTAGACTGGGAGGGTTGGCTGCGCTCAGGCCGAAAGGACTGCCTCCGAAAGGGCTTCTGTTCCGGGAGACAGATTTTCCGGTCTGACACCTTTCCCAGGATGTCATCCAATGCCGGACCAAAGACAAAAGACCTTTTGAAAGGGGAGGCCACACAGCTGGAGCTTAGACGTGACCTACCCATTCCACAAAGTAAGCCACACTGCCCTGTGAGCTGTGTTAGCCAACACTGCGCACCTGGCTCCAATGCGGATCGACTCAGCAAAGGCATCGGTCAGGAAGCCTGTAGCACGTCTCAGAAGTGGAATGGAGTCCAAAGCTCCTCCCTGGGAGTGCCCTGCAGGATGAATTCTCCCAGCTGGGTGATCCACTTAAAGAGAGACGTGTTTAAAAGCCTCACCCAACGGCTAGTGGCCCACAGTCGCCAGAGCACGGGGCCTGTCAAGGGGATAGCTTGCAGCCATCATGTGTCACCTATACATAATGCCTTGGATGCTGTACAGCTTAGGATTGAACCCACAGCCACGGCTGGGTACATGAGGCATGGTGCAGGTGATTAACTGCTACATGGTTGCTGCCAGAGCAGCCCCACACATGTAGAGGAAATGTTCACCTTTAAAGACATAGCTGCCGCCTCCTAGGAGTTTTTGAGGACACTCTCCATCTTACGATCGAGGGGGTCCTTCAACTGGGAGGAATCTTCAAAAGGCAACGCGGACTTGTATGCTACCTTGGCCACCTGGATGTCCACCTTCAAGACCTCCCAGACAAAGTCATCGCCCTCCAGTCCACTCGGATGGGGCGAGCAGCCGATGTTTTGAAGACTCCCACTCCCGGCGGATGAGAACCTGGATGACCTCATGGACAGGGAAGCCCAACTGCCGCTTAGCCTTTAGGCCTCTCAACATTTAGTCCTGCACAGAAGAAGGGGGTTCCACCACCTCTACTCCCATGGTACTGTGGACAGTGTCCACCAAATCACCCATGGACTCCGTGGAAAAATAGTGTCCAGATTCTCGTGTCTGGACAGAGGCAACAGAGGCAATATCCTCGCTGTCCTCTGATGCTGAGCTCTGGCCAGCCTCCATGAGATCCACAGAGTTACAATCCTGGAGCTTCCTCTCTTTCGGAGGGGAAGGCCTGGAAGCTGCAGCAAAAACCGGCAGTGCCGAGATAGAAGCCTGCACCTCTCCCCAATGGATTGGAGCTCCTCAAGCAGGGACAGGAATCCATCCTGACAACCCTGTCAGTCATGGCCGACACCTTTTTGTAGGAAGAGGGAAGTTTGTGCGCAGCCACATTTCCTGGACGGGATTTTGCTCCCTTTCACAGGTGGCCCTCGTCTCCCTATAGAAAAAAAGGGAAGAGAAGGGGGTCCCTGTGGGAGTGCAGGGCCTAAATAACTCTACCCCTTGTGACCACCCCCAGAAACACTTACATGAGCTGGGGGAACGCTGGGCTCTGCAGAAGCAAGAGGTGGAAGCCTATCACCCTCCATGTTTCAGGGACCAGCCTTAACTGGGTGTAGCTTCCGGCGGGTACTTGTCCAGAAGTACCGTGCCCCCAACGAGGAACACCTGTTCCCTCCCTCCTTCTGGTCACCGGCCGCAGGCAGTAGTGCGCGATAGGCCTGCTGGGTTCCCTGGAGCCGCACCCAGTCTGTACAGGAGCCACCGCCCGAAACAGGAAGTGCCCCGCCCGAAACAGGAAGTGCCATCCAGGAACCTCTGATGCATGCCTCAGGGACCGCAGCTGGAGGAGGGAGACGCCGGAGAGCTGAACAGGCCTTCCGCGCTGCAATACACGGCCTGCTTTGCCCCGTAGGACGCAGGAAGGCCGGATGGTCCCACCATGGGAGCCCCGAGGAGGAGGCCGCCCCCAACGTCCATCCGTGGCCCGGCTGTAAGTACACCCCAATGCTGCCTCTGCCGGCCTGACAGCACTGGAACCTCTCCATGCCCCAAGGGGGACAGGAAGACACTGGAGTACTGAGGAAGGGGAGGGGCTTTTAACCTCTCTGTGTTCCTGTCCCCCAATAGGGCGTGGACGACATCCTCCAATGCTGTCGTGGAAGGCGAATGGAGAAAAGGCACCGTAGAGGATCCCGAAGACTCAGAGAGGGGTCACTCAGATAGGATCCATGGGAGCTGGCTTCAGGCTCGGTATGCAGAGGCACTGAGGGAGACAGGAGAGAGCGCAGGAAGGGACCGGACAGGAACAGCAGGCATTCCACCGAGGGACCCAAGTGCGGCATC
>JARQOC010001845.1:0-33923 GCA_033576535.1 Allobates femoralis | reverse complement strand
GGGCTTCCAGGTCCATTTAATCGAACCCAAAGCAGCACTTGATTTTGGCGGTCCCCCACCGAGAGGGGGAATAGTGACAAGCATGGGAAGCTAACCGAGCAAGCAAAGTGTGTACCCAGGTGACTAAAATTGTTCCAACCGGGGTTTTCCCTTTTTATGTAGTCTTTGATATCTCAGTCGAATCCGAGCATGCAATGCTAAAGTACATGTAATAATATAATCCAGGTTCTGAAGAGCCTAGGCTCGGGTTATGGCCTTCCAGTCGAGACCGTGATTGAGCCATCTAGCATATGAACTCTGGTTAATGAACAGGACCCCTTTTTTATACCCTGAGCACTCATTTCAGGACATTGGGGCTTCATTATTGGTGGAATAAGACTGTGCTCTCATTGGCCGGATTTCAAGCTACATACAAAATTCTTTGAAGAAGCCTAATCAAATAGGACAGATGTTCTTGTTTCAGTTTCCCTCCTTTTTCTTAGGACTCTCCTACTGCCCACTATGCTGCAAGCCCCTTTAATTAACTAAGACCCACCCCTAAGGAATATCAACAATTATTATTAATAACTTCCATTATGAAAACGGACCAGGGAACAGTATTTAACCTGGCCTCTAGATGGCCACACACATAAAAACAGACACATTAACTCACTTACACAAATACATATTACACAAATAACATACGCTTCCAACAAAGTGAAGATTAACCCTAACCCACTTACACAATAGGTGATAAATAATTGATCAGTAGGCCTAAAATCAGGGAACAGCACTGATTAGGACCAGAGGGAACTTTTATCCCCAACCAGGAATTTTTATCCCTGTTTCAAAATGGTGTAGCAGTTTGAATGCCTGACCTCCGCTCCACACATTCTCTATTGGGCTGTCTATGAGTGCAGGCTTGGAGGCCCATAGGGAATAAATGCAGAAAGGATTGAACATGCCATTCCATTTGATATGGAAGGGTTAATAAATCATTTTTATTTCTATCTTTTCTTATATTTCTTTCATGAATAGTCTGTTTAGAGTTTGATAGTTATGATTGTCTTAGAACATTTTGTTACTTACTTAGTCCATTCTCATAGTCTCATTCTCATAGTCTCATCATCATAGGGCTGATGTATTTTGTTATCTCTTACACAAGGTTCCGAGATCTAGACAAATCTGTGCTAGAGGTGTCTCTCCATGTCTCTCATTTAGGGTCCACTGACATCGGCGTATGTTTTCATCCCAAGAGTCATGCGTTTTTTCGTCCATATGATGCATGCTGTTATGGCATGATAGTGTGAGTTTTTCTTTTACCTAGCATCGATATTGTATGCTTATCACATGTGTTTTTAGTATGGACTTCCCATGCTATAAAAGGTTAGACTTGATAGACAGATAGATAGAAAATAGGATAGATAGATTCATATTACTAGTCTCCTGCTGCTTGCTTCAAGGGCCACTCCTTAACCTTCATGCATATTCACTGCACAGACCGGCAATGGCCAATTACAGATGCTCACTCTCTGTGAGAGCGTCTGTGATTTGCTGTTGCAATCAGACTGCGCTCCCACAATCTGTACAGTGTCTGTGCTTGGTAGCCATACACATCAGTGTATGGCAACCAACTTGGCTTCATATTGTGTACAATATATAATGGAAAAAAAAATGTGTAGAGCTTTCCTGTATTTTTTATTCTCAGCACAGATAAAGCAGACAGCTGCAGGATGCCACCCTGAGCTGCCTAGTTTTACCTTAGCATAGTGAGCCGAACATACATACTTTAGTTTTACCTTGGCTGGCAAGAAAAAATATGTGGACTTCACCCTATTTTTAATTGCCAGCCAAGGTAAAGCTAGGCAGCGGAGGGCTGGTATATTATATATTATTATATTAAACTATATATGGCATATTATTTCTGCCATATACGAAGCCAGACCTATGCAGTTATCAGGAGTATAGTGACTTGCTGGCATATTGGTTTGCGTGTAGCCATTAGTATGTGGAGTTTTCTCAATGCATTCTGGAACATGAAGGAGGCTTAAGGCTGGAAGTTGGTGGTAATTGGACTGGCATTGAAATCTGGGTGCTGTAGGAGGATCGGCATTTTGGTGCCTTGGAGAAGTGTCAGTATTGTCAGGACCATTTGAGGTGGTCAGCGGTGCACAGTTTTGGCTTAGTACATAGTTTCTTGTGCACTTAAGGGGGTCTTCTGCATCCATATCACCAAAAACTGATACTGTCTGTTTGACTCCTGTTAATAGCTTGTTCAAAGGTTTGTAACTTTGCCATGGCTGTCACAGGCATTCATTCCTTCTCTAAGGCTTCTATTTCTGCTTTCTTATGTGCAGTCTCGGTTTCTGCACTTTCTGCCAAAGTATCCATTTCTGCCTTTTTACATGCTTATTCGGCTTCCATCTCTGCCTTCTTGCTTGCTGTTTCGTCTGCTGCGCTTGCTGCCAAGGCATCTATTTTGTCTTTTTTTGGGCAAAGATGGCTTGTACTTTAGTAGTTTCTGCTTCGGCATGTGCTCTTATAAGCTGTTCACTGAGAGTTGAATATTTTGATAAGCATGATCTAAACAGAGTCAATGATGATGAGATCAGGCTCTGTGGGGCCAAATCATCTCTTCTAGGACTCCTTTTTCTTCTTTCGGCTGGAGGCACACTGGCGCAAGACTCGTGCAAGTGTAATGCGAGAAACATTCGCATTGCACTGGGACTTGTAACTTTAAATGATACAGGTCACATCAATGCGATTTTCTTGCATTACACTCGCAATGCGATGGAAATGCGAGTGCAATCGCAGCATGCTGCGATTGCACGTGATTTCCACGTGCGAGTGGCCATTAAAAGTATATGGGTGCGAGTCAAATGCGCACCCATACAGCACGCTGTGCACCAGTCGCACGAGTGTGCTGTTATAATTGCTTAAAACTCGCCGGCTGTCAAAGCTGGCGGGTTTGAATGTACCGCTCTGCCAGTACAGTAATCAATAATGTTCCAGCGCTGTCACAACAGCGCTGAAACATTATTGTTTAAAAACTGAGTTAGAAATCCCAATAATAAAGTGCTGTGTGTTAATAATCATTTGAAACTCCTCTGCAGGCTCTGCGCTACATGTCGGCATAGAGCCTGCAGATGCGGCTAATAAAAGCCGGTGTTAGAAGGGTTAAAATGCAGTTAGTGTGCTGCAATCATATGTCACACAGAGTGTGTGCACTCTCTGTAGACATAGTGACAACACACCCTGGCAGTGCAGGGGTTAATACCTTTATTTTACTGATCCCGGCAATTGTTGGGTACATTTTACCTTACTGACAAGCCGCTCTGCTCCTGCACTGAGCTGTCTGTGCCCTGAAACTCTAGCATGATATTACTGTAATATCATGCTGGAGCTTCAGCACCAGGGACAGCAGCTGCCATGGTACACTTTTTGCGTACTTACACCAATTGCGTAAGCAAAAAGCGTACACATATGATGGCAGCACACTAACTGCATTTTATCCCTTCTAACACCGGTTTTTATTAGCCGCATCTGCAGGCTCCATGCCGACATGTAGCACAGAGCCTGCAGAGGGGGTTAAAATGTTTATTAACACACAGCACTTTATTATTTAGATTTCTGCTGTGACAGCGCTGGAACATTATTGATTACTGTACTGGCAAAGTGGTACATTCAAATTTGCCGGTTTTGACAGCCGGCGAGTTTAAATTCCCCTGCAAGTGCTGTCCGTGGTCCTTCAGGACCACGGACAGCATCACAATCACACGCAGCACACGCGCACTCACACCTCACACTCGCAGCACACTCACATCAATACATGCAGGCACACTCACCACACGCGCCACACTTGCACCACACTCGCACCACACACCCAAAAACACGCATATCCCTCGCATCACTGTCATGCATCAAACACGCTCCATGTTGACACGCTCCATGTGTGCCTTCATCCTTACACTGAATATAGTTCTTGTTGCAGAGTGCAGATTCTGAATCCCCACAGATGCAGTAGGAATTTCGCTGACCAAGTGATTATATGGGAAAAACACAGGTTTACTTCTTATTTTGGTAACATGAGATACAGGAATAATAACACAGCTACTCCTTGCTGATGCAAACACAAAAAAGTTCAATTAACAAGTAAGATAGAGATTCCTTCCCCCACAACACAGCAAGTATAGAACTTTAAACAATATCGCCATCTACTGTCTGGTCAGTGTAAAGTCCTCCTTTACTCAGAATTAAGTCCGCAGCTGTTGCATATGCTAACAGTTCTAAGTGACATCGGTTGTATGTTTGGGGTCGAGGCTGCAGAATACATTTTTAAGCCAATCAAACACCTCCCTGATGATATCGCATGATGGATAATTTTCTGCATTTATTGCTAATTTATCACTCCAAAAATGACCTTAGATGTGATCCATTCTTAAATGCATTTGTCCAAATAGCTTTTCTCTTAGAATAAAATTTGGTGGATAGAAAAGATGATGAGTAAAAACATCATCCTGGTTTATTAATGTTTACATTTACTGCAGGATGTGAAATGTTGGCAAATGTTAAATGTTCTCTTCAGGATTCCAAAAAACTTGATGATATTGTTCTCATTTCAAAGTTGCCGGTGTCTAGGACAGTTTCCAATGTTCGCAATACCATATTGTGTGTTTGGGGATGCCGCCCATTTTAGGGCTATAAAAGAAGGGCACTGACTGCTCCCATCCATGCATTGAGCTCCACTATCTGCAGAATGAAGATCATCGTATTCTTTGTACTGTCCGGTCTCAGCCTCGCTGTGGGTATGTACATATATAGATTGTTACTTACTAATAAAACATAGAGGTATATGGATTCTGAGCTGACTTTTTTTTTTTAATGTAATTTTGATTTAGATTTAAGGAAGAATGGCTTAGAGGTAAGACCCTTGGAATGAAAAGTATCAGCAATTAATTTCACACTGCAATATGAGCACATGCTGTATATCTGAAATGAAATACTTGACATAACATTTCTTTACGGCCTCGGTTCCACTATTGTTTACACTGGACGAGTGCAATCCGATAAAATATGTTAAACAATGAGGCAGTGTCCATGGGAAAGATTGCAGCATACTGTGTTTGTCAGTGAGAAAAAAGGTAGAAAAGTTTCAGCTCACTCGTATAGAATCAGTATAGGAGCAGGTTTCCAGGGCGGTGCATGGATATAAGGAAAGCTCTGCTAAGAGCTAATGGCAAGGGCAACAAGAAAAAACAAAGCCAGCAACAACGTCCTTTAAATTTTCTTGGAAAAAGTTAAAAGACCATTTTATTTAGGCAAATTAAAAAGCAGAAATGCAATGCCGGAGATTAGTCCACCAAGAAAATTTAAAGGACGTTGTTGCTGGATTTTTTGTCCTTGTTGCCCTTGCATTTGGCAGTGAGTCTTGGATCACATGCATCCGTACAAGTCTATGAGTGTGTGAAATATTGCACCTCACTTGGATGCACTTGGATGACACGAAGCCAGCAATTGAGGAGGAAAAAATAATCTCTTCCTCTCCTCCATACCTGTGATCTGATTGCAGGATGGGATCACTGGCGCATGATACTTGGCTCTCGCGCGCAGCAGAACATGAGCCGAGGGTCATTCATATATCTCATTCTATCCTCACGAGCATCACATGTCATATGCTAGTGGAACCCCAGCCTACAGCAGCAACTATGTACTGTTTACTGTGTTAGGCTGTGCGCTAACACTGAGTTTTTGATGCTGCACATTCTCACGGCGTCAAATCCGCAGAGCCTTAGGGCTCATTCACACGATGTGTATTTTGCTGCGTACCTGCTGTGTATATGCAGCAGGTCTCCGCCAAATATGCAGCAGCGTGTTTGCGCAGCAAAGTCTATGGATTTTGCTAATCCTGTCCATACTATGCTACTATTTTAAGGGGCCGGCACACACAGCAACCAGGGCTGCGATGTCGGAAGCGATGCCGCGGAAGCGCGGTCGCTTCCAACATCGCAGCCTTGGTGTCACACAGGCAGATGTTGCCGGTGATGGCGCTGTGATGTGGGCGTAGCCATCGCATGCTGGGCTGGGAACAACCCAGCGAGCGATCTGCAGCAATGGTGCGGAATAGGCTGTATCGCCACCAACATCGCTATTGCGGTGTCAGACGGCGCGATCCAGCCTAATCATGGGGTAAGATCGCCAGGTTTATTAACATGTTCATAAACCTGGCAACTTGCAACCAGCAACTTATCACAGTTGCACACTGTCCACAGCACGACCCATTAGCGATATCGCTAGCAACATCGCTGAAGACGTGACATTTCAGCGATGTTGCAAGCGATATTGATGTGTGTGACGGCCCCTTTAGTGTGGGAAAATCTGCAGGACGTCAAATTTTGCTGCAGGTTTTTCTGCACTAAATACACCAATTCCCAGACTACGGCCTCAGTTTGTACCCTATGTTAATGTGTCTCAATTTGATTAAAATGTATTGTGAGCATGCATATAATTTGTGGGGACCTGGTAAGAGGCTGCATGATTGTTTAAAAACTACTACCTTAGGCTAGGGTCACATTTGGAAGGCTCATTGCGATTACCACATCCAGATCCGGATACGGTAATCACATGAGCCTTCAGACACATTTTGTATTCAAAACGCGTCTTTAAACCTCAAATTGTGGAATCCGGTTGCCGGATTCTTTGTTTATCCCTGAGGCTGCGGGGATGAACAAAGGGTTAATGTTAATACAGTATGTGGGCACCATATCTCAAGGAAGTGTCCACCCTCCCTAGAGACATGGTGACCATATGGGGCAGTTAAGTAAGTAAGGAGATTTAAAGCCACAACCCTCCTCTAGGAAATTTGCAAATGATCACTTCACTTAAAAGGCTTGTCAGAAAGTCAACTATGACTTTGAGGAGCTAACTATAGGTGGCGCCAGAGTTCGTCCACTTCCTCTATGAAGTGATAATTTGCATATTTTCTAGAGGAGGGTTGTGGCTTTAAATCTCCTTACTTACTTAACTGTCGCCTTATGGTTGCAGGCAAACTCCTCTCCATAAGGTAGATAGCTAATTCCCCAGACCTCGTCGTAGGGTACCGTTACATGTTGCAACATTGCATGCAATTTCACTGGCAATTTGCTGGTTGCAGTGAAATCATGGACACATTGTTCTATTTTGTTGCCGTGTGCAAAATGGAACAATGTGTTCATGATGTCACTGCAACCAGCAAATTGCCAGTGAAATTGCATGCAATGTTGCGACGTGTAACAGTACCCTGAGCCTCTCATACAGCCAGATCAGAATATCCCACACACTACACTGATGAAGGGTAGTTACCCCAAAATGCAGCGTCTGCAGTTTGGGGTTCTGATCTGGCATAAACCCTTAGTCATATTTAAAAGGCTTGTCAGAAAGTTGACTATGACTTTAAGGAGCTATCTATAGGTGGCGCTAGAGTTCGTCCACTTCCTCTGTGAAGTGATGATTTAGGCTACAAATTCTGAGGTAAAAAAAACTCATGAAATAGTCAATGTGTGCTGGTAGTCTAAGGCCTCGAGCACAGGCTGAATATTTGATGAGTTTTTTACCTCAGGATTTGTAGCCAAAATCAGGAGTGGATAATTAAATACAGAAGTGGTGCAGGTGTTTCTATTAGACTTTTCCTCTAATTGCTCCACTCCTGGTTTTGGCTACAAATCCTGAGGTAAAAAACTCATCAAATACTGAACGTGTGCATGAAGCGATGGCTGGGAGGACCACCGCGGTGCAGAATAAGGTACGATACACAAGATGGGAGTGCAAACCACAAGGGTGAATTTATTAACAGGCGGGGAAAGGAGTGAAGAAGGCAGGTTCAAGCAGGGGTAAACAGTGCAAAAACGAGATTTAACAAACTGTTCGTTTTCTCTAGTTGGTCCGCTCAATAGCACGGTTCTCCAACTATCACAAGTTAAGAGCACACAGGTAAATTCACAAAAGCAAAGTCCAATACTACTCTACGTGTAACCTTTCTGGCCGTGCTACACAGGCCACACAGGCTGCCGTGTTCTACCTACTGAAGCCTATTCTAAACCCTGAAAGGTGCACAATATTTAACTCACAGTGATGCAGGGATTTGGATGCAGTCCCGGGGGCCCCCAACAACAGCAGTCCGATCCGAAGGTGCACACGGCTCCTGTCTCGAGTCGATGGGCTGCAAATCTTCTCCTTGCTTCAGGTTATCACTGGATTCCAGATATGTCTGTGTCCCACTTTCATTTCACACGAACATTGCAGTGCTTTTCCAAACTACACAGAAAGTCTGTTCCTCTCTACACATAAACGGGCTGTTCCAAAAAATACACTCTCCGAAGGGGGGAAAACAGGACATACCATCATCCCACAGCTGGGGGGGGTTTCTGTCTCTTAAAGTGGCAGCGTGTTTCTTACGGTCCCACACAGGCAGGGACTTCTTAAAGTGGCAACGCTTCTCTTACTGTCCATAGCAGTAGCCCCCCAATATGCCTCCCTACTTAATGATGGTCGTCCTCGGCCATCACAACATCAGGTCCACAGTGTAATGACGGGCCGTTCAATGTGAACACAGCACCTGTGGAGGAGACAATAATGGCAATACAGCAGACTGAGTACATTGTTCAACATATCGGATTGGTGGAACCCCTGCAGTAGACCTCTGAGACCTTCTAAGATCTTGACTATCAGGCCAGGCCTGGCTAGCTCCCGGAGGAACACCTGCTGCAGGAGCCACAGTGGAATCTTGGCTGGGCTCTTCTTCACGTGGCGGTAGGGGCTCATCCATGGGCTCCCCGCTTCTGGAAGGCTGAGGGTCCCCCACTGTGTTGGGGACTGTCCACCAGTCATCGTCGACTTCACACACAGGTGACGTGAGTTCAGGGAGTGGGGTAGAGAATGTAGGAGATATTGGCGTAGGAGAAGCTTCGGACCGACATGGCCGCAGCATATTTCTGTGTAGTAGTCTAGGGCCGGACGCCCCATTCTCAACTTGCACCTTGTAGACTGGGCCATCAGCATATACCCGTCCAATTACTCTGTAGGGTTGTACTTCCCATCTCTCACTCAGTTTGCCCTTGGGGCGCTTCTCTCTGACTAGCACTCGATCTCCAGGTTGCAGCGGTATTTCCTGAATTGGTTTAGGGCTCGTATGTTCTTTCTTCTGTAGCTGTTGACCGGCCAACCGACGGATCGTTTGTAATGTTGTCGATGTTCTTTCACCCACGAAGTGACAGTTCGTTCCATGAAATCCTCTGGCTGCTCCAAATTCAGCTCGATGATGTCTCGCCCAGCTCTTCCAAAGAGCAACAGATATGGGGTGTAACCCGTAGTGGAGTGAACTCGGTTATTGTAGGCCCAGACCAATTCTGCTAGGTAATCCGGCCAACATGCTTTCTTATCTTCCTCCAATGTCCGCAGCATCTGAAGTAGGGTTCGGTTGAAGCGTTCACATGCTCCATTGCCTTGGGGGTGGTAAGGTGTAGTCCGAGATCGCTCGATGCCATACATACGATAGAGTTCCTCCATCACCTTGCCTTGGAAACATGCCCCTTGATCGGAGTGGATTCGCTTTGGGCATCCATACACCCGGATAAAGTCTTGGCATACAGCCCGTGCCGCCGACTCTGCAGTCTGATCTCTAGTCGGGGTGACTACAGCGAACTTGGAGAAATGGTCAGTCATAACCAAACAGTATTGTAGCCCCCGAGCTGAGTGTCCCACGAGGAGATAATCAATCATCAAGATTTCTAGCGGTTCTTTGGTCTGTATGGTCTGAACGGGTGCCCTCTGTTCTGTGCTTTTAATGAGGTCGCATACTCGACATCGCCGGCAAACCTCTTCTACCACAGACTCCAATCGAGGGCAGTACACGTACCGCTGTAACCATTGGTAGGTCTTTACAGGTCCGAAGTGAGCGCCAAACTCGTGTGCTTCCTTAGCTACCTCTTGAGCCATTTTTCCGGGGATGACCACCTGCCATCTTGTTTCTATTTCTTTTGGCTGTTGTCTCTTACGATATAACACTGATTCTCGAACTTCTAGTCTATCCCACTGGTGTAAGACGCTCTTCATCTCGGCGTCCAGGTTAGCCCTTTCTTGCTTGTCGGGCTTCTGCTTCTCAGCTACCCAGTGTTTCATCTGTTGTAGCCCTTCGTCTGCAGATTGAGCATGTCCCCATTCTTCATTGGTTCTTCCCAGGGACCGGGGCAGTGTGCAAGCCTCCCTACTTAATTGTGACGCAACCACTGGGGGCCCAAAACTTGCTAAAGTCTGGCGTCTCTTCCTCCTCTAGTTGTTCATCGAGATCCCCCACTGGGATCTCCACCGTCACTCTTGACAGTCCATCCGCATTTGCGTTTTCGGTGGCGGGACGATAACAGATGGTGAAGTCGAACTTTGCAAGGCGAGCCACCCACCGTTGTTCCAAGGCTCCCAATTTAGTATTCTCAAGGTGGGCCAGAGGATTATTGTCTGTTCGGACCTGGATCTTGGTCCCTGTCAGGAAGCCAGCAAATTTCTCTGTCATGGCCCACACTAGGGCCAGGAGCTCTAGTCGAAAGGAGCTATAATTGTGGGGGTTTCTTTCGTTGTCCCGCAGGGACCTACTGGCGTAGCCGATGACTCTCTCATGTCCATTCTGTATCTGAGACAATACTGCACCGAGTCCATGAAGGCTACCATCCGTGTACAGCAGGAATGGTCGGTCGAAGTCCGCGTAGGCTAGGATCAGGGCTGAAGTAAGGGCATTCTTCATAGCCTGAAAAGCCTCATCTTGTCTCTGAGCCCAAAGGATGCCCTGGTTCTTTGACACTCCGGCGGTCCCCCTCAGCAGCTCATTCAAAGGACCCGCCACCTTTGCAAAGTCTTTGACGAACCGGCGGTAATACCCGGCGAGTCCAAGAAATGCCTTGAGTTCTCTCACCGTTTGAGGGACTGGCCACTTCTGGATGGCCGCCACCTTTTCTGCAGAGGGCAGGACTCCATCTTGTGAAACTGTGTGGCCCAGATACTCGATCTCTTTCTTGAAGAGGTGGCACTTTTTTGGTTTCACCTTCAGGTTATGAGCCTGTAGTCTTCCGAGTACCTGTCCAAGCCGGTCAAGGTGTTCTTTGAACGAGGCCGAAAACACGATGATATCATCCAGATAGATCAGAGTAGCTTCGAAATTTAAGTCCCCCAAGCACTTTTCCATCAGCCGTTGGAACGTGCCCGGAGCATTGGAGAGTCCGAAAGGCATCGGTTAAATTCAAACAATCCCATCGGGAGAATGAACGCGGTCTTTGCTTTGTCCTTTTCCGCCACAGGTACTTGCCAGTACCCGCTTGCTAAATCCAAGGTGGAGAAGTAATTAGGCCTTCCCCAATGCCGTCAAGGATTCTTCGATTCGTGGTAATGGGTACGAGTCGCGAACGGTACAGGCGTTGAGTTTTCTGTAGTCTACACAGAACCGGATGGTCCCATCCTTTTTCTTGACGAGTACCACCGGAGCCGCCCAAGGGCTCTGACTGCCCTGTACTACTCCCGCATCCAGCATTTGCTTCAGTAAAGTCTTCACCTCTTGGTACATCTTGGGAGGGATCTGTCGGTACCGTTCTCGAATCGGACGAGCTTCCCCGGTCGGTATCTGATGCATGATAGCTTCAGTGCAGCCGAAATCTTCAGCGTGGCGAGCGAATGCAGCCTGGTTCTTCCACAACATAGCTTCTACTGCTTGTACACGCTCGGGGCCCAGCGCTTTCACATCCACTTCCATCTGATCGAGGATGACCTTTCCACTCCACTCTGGGGAGGGCATCTCTTCAGCCCTCGCAGAGACTGCTAGGGTCCACCCCGTACCTTCTATCGTCGATAGGGATATATCTTTTTGGCTCACCACTTCACCTTTATGCAAGTATACCAGGGCCAGATCTGTCCCTCGGGGCAAGGTGACCTCACTGGGGCCCACATTCAAGGCTCTGATAGGGACGCGTCCTTGTTGGACCACAGCTACCGTACGAGCTATCATAACTTCTTGGTCCACTCTTCCGGTTGCTACAGGCTGCACAATCACTTCTACCCCATCGAGATTGCGATAGGTTCCCACTGGAAGGTGTAATATACTTTCTCGTCCGGGAGGCAGGATTATGGGCACCTTCCCAGGAGCCCTGATGACCCCTACCGTCTGATGAGATGGCACACTCTTCTGCGTCCCACAGACACGGATCAGTCGCTGAAGTGCTTCTTGCGTAGGCTTATGTGTAGTAGCCTGCTTCCAGTATCCGGGTCCCCGTTTGACGAACATAATCTGATCTAATTCACGTAGGACATTCATCCCCAGTATTACAGGTACATCTTCTTTGATGGGCCCGGGGACTAGTAGGATCCCTTTTCTCCCCACTTCTTGCCCACAGATACGAACATTCATCCACACAACCCCTGTGACCGGGATCGGTTGCTGATTAGCGGCAATCACCCGGATCAATGTCTCTTTCTCTGGCCTGGCCAGTGCCTGGAAATGTTGATTGAAGTATGCTTCTGGCATCGTCGTCACTTGTGACCCGGTATCTATCAAGCAATCCACTAGGACACCCTCGAATTCAGCACGTATGATGGGACACCCAGCGATCAGATGTTCGTCATGATACGGAGCGGCCTCCCTTCTTGCCTCCCCCGCAGAGTGCCGCACTACTGCGGGGGTTGGTAGTTTAACGGAGGCTTCTGTTGGCCTTGAGTGCTATTCCGGCACCCTCTGGCAATATGCCCCTGACCTCCACATCCCCAGCATCGGATGTCTTCTCTTCGCTGAGGAATACCTTGTGCCTCTGGTGGCTGCTGAGAGGAAGCCTGCATCCTCCAGTTTCCTATTGGTCGCGCCGGGGAATTATTGCGTGCGTACGATGGGCCAGGTTGAAAGGAGGATGGTGCAGCTGGGTAGGGAGGTGCAACAGACAGATCCCTCATTCTTTGCTCCATCTGGGTCAGCTTCTCCTGTACATTGAGAACGGATTTCTGTAAATCCTGCACCACCTGGACCAGCACCTCTTGGCGGTTTGGGTCCACGCTGGACTTGGCGGCTTGGATGCGCACCACCCCAGAAGCGTAGCTTTCTTCTTTACTTCGGGCTACTGTTTCTGCCAGGATTTGACGAAATGTAAGAGCCGGGTTCGCTCGGACCCGTTCTGACAGGGCTCGCCTCAAGGATATGCTGTGTAAACCTAGAATAAACTGCTCCCGGAGTATCTGGTCTGTGGACCCTATGCCGCCGAGTCCAGCTGCCTCCTTTTTCTGCACCTCTGCTAGCACTTCTTGTAGTGCTGTGGCATACTGAGAGATCCCTTCTTCTTCCCGCTGCAGCCTCGAAAAAAATTTGACGCGAAGATGCCCCGCACTAGCAGTCTCGCCATAGATTTCTTCCAGGAATCCAACTAACTCTTTCAGGGTACTACGGGTGGGTTCTGGTTGTAGACAGACGTTTCTACGGGCTTCTCCTTCTAGGGCAGTCAAAGCGATGTCCACTTCAAGCTCTGGGCCGATGTTATAAACCTTCAGGGTGCTCTGCAGTCGGGACACCCAGTCACACAGTGCCATGTTATTGCCGTCAAACTTTGGGAGTACACTAAATATAGTGCCCATTGGGAGTGTCCTTGCAGGGGTTCCACCATTGCCCACATTACCCCCGTTAATATTAGCATTCCCGCCGTTGCTGTCTGCTGCCTCCATCTTGGTGACCGTACCCTGCTCGCAGCGCCACTTGAAGCGATGGCTGGGAGGACCACCGCGGTGCAGAATAAGGTACGATACACAAGATGGGAGTGCAAACCACAAGGGTGAATTTATTAACAGGCGGGGAAAGGAGTGAAGAAGGCAGGTTCAAGCAGGGGTAAACAGTGGCAAAAACGAGATTTAACAAACTGTTCGTTTTCTCTAGCTGGTCCGCTCAATAGCACGGTTCTCCAACTATCACAAGTTAAGAGCACACAGGTAAATTCACAAAAGCAAAGTCCAATACTACTCTACGTGTAACCTTTCTGGCCGTGCTACTGTAATGAGGTGTGCAATTCTGATTGTATCATAGAAATGGATATAGAAATGAATTGTGCACAGTCTGCTACTGCCCCTTGTGGACAATTGCTGAAATGACTGCAGAGAGGAAAAAAAAACAGCATTGATTGCTGCTCCCCTCCCCCAACAGCCATGTGCTGAGGAGGAGAGAGGGCGGGAGATTAGTACAGACACAGAGTTGAACAAGAGAACATCTGCCTGTGGATGTCTGTTTAAAGTGGACTACTTTGCAACACCTTGCCGGAAAAATCACCCCGCAGAGGCCCCTGTGACCGATCCTGGGCCACTGGACTTTGGTGCTGTGACTCTGGCCGCTCTGCAAAACCTTGCCCGCCGAGCACCCGGATTACCTGTGCAGGGGCCGTGACCGACATAAGGGAGACTTCTGTGCTGTTGTGATCTCCCTTCTGCTGTTGCTCTGTGTGCCCTGAGACTGGGAGAGACAGACTGTTACCTGCATAAGGAGACCAAAGAAGAAGAGTGAGGAGATCCCCAGGCCTGCTACGTGGGAGCGACATCTTCTTCTGTGATAAGACTGGTACGTGATTTTAGGGAAAGTTAGGGAAAGATATCTTCATTGTTGTGTTTTCTTTTCTTGCTGCGTACCCGGAAGAAGTGAAGATCCAGAGACTCTAATATATACAAGTGTGCATATAGTTCAGTTGACTGTGAGATAAATATGTTTTACAGTAAAGAAATGTTATTATCGGTTAAACCTGAGTATGGGGATTCTGTTGAGAAAGATCATACACACACACCCGCGGCCTTACCACCGGTCGCTACATCTGGCGTAGTCGGCAGGATGTGTGATCAACAGAATCTCCTCCCGGTAGTAGCTTATAACCAGACTTATACTACGGCCTGCAGGTCCATATCCGGTGCCAGCAGTCCGAGCAGTGACACGGAAGAATTGAAGCAGATAGTAGCAGAGTTGCAGAAACAGATACTACAGCTGCAGCTCATGCTAGACCAACAGGCGGACAGGCAAGCGAGACAGCAACCCAGTCGGCCTATGGGAAGGTGCTGGACATGCGGCGACCCCCGCCATAGGGCAAACCGTTGTCCGCATCCTCCACCCGTGGTCCGATATACCAGAACCAACAAGCCATGCCCCACAACAGCAGCCACCTTTAAACTAGACGCCCCAGCCAAAGCGGCTCGCTCGGCAGGGGAGATCAGGGAAAAGGGTGTGAAGAGACAGAGCCAGACCGATAAGCAAGTGCTGGCCACTCGGGTCCAGGGGACGGTGAAGTGGTTTAATGTCCGCGATGGGTATGGCTTCATCAACAGGAATGACACAAAGGATGACGTGTTTGTACATCAGACTGCCATAAAGCGTAACAATCCTCGTAAATGCCTCCGCAGCGTTGGTGATGGGGAGGTGGTACAGTTTGATGTTGTGAAGGGAGAGAAGGGTACAGAGGCCGCCGACGTCACCGGTCCTGGGGGTGTTCCCGTTAAAGGAAGCAGATTTGCCCCCAACCGGCGCCGCTACCGCCGGCGATCCTACTCTCCCCGGGTAGAAACTGTGACTGAGTTTATTGGAGATATTGTGAGCCCTGAACAAGGGAGCGAAGGTGAACGGGGGGATGACGGTTTCCCCCAACAGAGGTCCCTACTCCGCCGGAGATCAATCCCTGTGATATCAACGGCCATCACTGCCTTGGAGCCGATGGTTGTTGACAGGGACTGTCAACCTTTAAGTGGGGGGGTATGTAATGAGGTGTGCAATTCTGATTGTATCATAGAAATGGATATAGAAATGAATTGTGCACAGTCTGCTACTGCCCCTTGTGGACAATTGCTGAAATGACTGCAGAGAGGAAAAAAAAACAGCATTGATTGCTGCTCCCCTCCCCCAACAGCCATGTGCTGAGGAGGAGAGAGGGCGGGAGATTAGTACAGACACAGAGTTGAACAAGAGAACATCTGCCTGTGGATGTCTGTTTAAAGTGGACTACTTTGCAACACCTTGCCGGAAAAATCACCCCGCAGAGGCCCCTGTGACCGATCCTGGGCCACTGGACTTTGGTGCTGTGACTCTGGCCGCTCTGCAAAACCTTGCCCGCCGAGCACCCGGATTACCTGTGCAGGGGCCGTGACCGACATAAGGGAGACTTCTGTGCTGTTGTGATCTCCCTTCTGCTGTTGCTCTGTGTGCCCTGAGACTGGGAGAGACAGACTGTTACCTGCATAAGGAGACCAAAGAAGAAGAGTGAGGAGATCCCCAGGCCTGCTACGTGGGAGCGACATCTTCTTCTGTGATAAGACTGGTACGTGATTTTAGGGAAAGTTAGGGAAAGATATCTTCATTGTTGTGTTTTCTTTTCTTGCTGCGTACCCGGAAGAAGTGAAGATCCAGAGACTCTAATATATACAAGTGTGCATATAGTTCAGTTGACTGTGAGATAAATATGTTTTACAGTAAAGAAATGTTATTATCGGTTAAACCTGAGTATGGGGATTCTGTTGAGAAAGATCATACACACACACCCGCGGCCTTACCACCGGTCGCTACACTACACAGGCCACACAGGCTGCCGTGTTCTACCTACTGAAGCCTATTCTAAACCCTGAAAGGTGCACAATATTTAACTCACAGTGATGCAGGGATTTGGATGCAGTCCCGGGGGCCCGCAACAACAGCAGTCCGATCCGAAGGTGCACACGGCTCCTGTCTCGAGTCGATGGGCTGCAAATCTTCTCCTTGCTTCAGGTTATCACTGGATTCCAGATATGTCTGTGTCCCACTTTCATTTCACACGAACATTGCAGTGCTTTTCCAAACTACACAGAAAGTCTGTTCCTCTCTACACATAAACGGGCTGTTCCAAAAAACACACTCTCCGAAGGGGGGAAAACAGGACATACCATCATCCCACAGCTGGGGGGGGTTTCTGTCTCTTAAAGTGGCAGCGTGTTTCTTACGGTCCCACACAGGCAGGGACTTCTTAAAGTGGCAACGCTTCTCTTACTGTCCATAGCAGTAGCCCCCCAATATGCACATAGCCTAAGGGGTCAGGTGAAGTCCTACTAGGCCACGTACACAAGTTGAGCATTTGGTGAGGTTTTTACCTCAGTATTTGTAGCCAAAATAAGGAGTGGAACAATCAGAGGAAAAGTTTAATAGAAACACGTCACCACTTCTGTTTTTATCATCCACTCCTGGTTTTGGCTACAAATCCTGAAGTAAAAAACTCATCAAATACTCATCATGTGCACGTGGCCTAACTCTTAGGTCAATTGTGTCTAAGGCCACGTTCAGTCTTTGGTGAATTTTTTACCTCCGTATTTGCAGCTAAAACCAGGAGTGGGTCATTAATACAGAAGTGGTGATGTGTTTCTATTATACTTTTCCTCTCATTGTTCCACTCCTGATTTTGGCCACAAATACTGAGGTAAAAAAAACTAACCAAATAGTCAATGTGTAAATGTGACCTAAGAAACAATTGAACTAAGGCTGGCTTCACACCACGGTTTTTGTGTTTCAGGTTCTGTCTGGTGTTTTGCAGGAAACACTGGACAGAACCTGACTGGCCCGGGCACACATATGCCCTCCGGTCCTGTTTTCTGCTGCAGCAGGAGCTGTCCCCTGCTGAAATATCAGGATCACGGCTCGCGGGGAGCTAGCTGTAGTCCTGAAATCTCAGCAGGGGACGGCTGCAGGTGCTGAAGTTCAGCGCCAGCCGGCACTGAGCTTCAGCAGTAGGTGTCTGGCTGCCGAATCCAATTTTTTGTCGGATTCGGCAGATCTTGCCAGGGCTCGGAGGATCTGATTTGTGCAGATTTTTGCCCCGGACAGAAAATCGCAGCAAGCTGCGGTTTTCTGTCAGGGAGACAAACACGCATTCTCCTGGATCCTCCCGGACAGATGGGAACCGGATGGCAATTAGCTGCCATCCGGCTCCAAAGGAATAAGGCCGAAATCGGATTCCGGGCTGTCTGGTTCACACCGGACAGCCCCGGATCCATAAAACCGTGGTGTGAAGCCAGCCTAAGAGTTAGGCCTCATGCACACGCTGAGTACTTGGTAAGTTTTTTACCTCAGGATTTGTAGCCAAAACCAGGAGTGGAACAATCAGAGGAAAAGTATAATAGAAACCCGTCACCACTTCTGTATTTATCACCCACTCCTGAATTTGGTTACAAATCCTGAGGTAAAAAAAACTCACCAAATACTCAGCGTGTGCATGGGACCTACAAATTACATTTTTTTTATACATTGCCAACAAAAAATGAAAAAGAAAACAGAAAGTGCACCGATAAATGTAGCTGTCTCAATAGTCCAAATAACATGGTGACATCTTACACTCACCTTTAATGGGCCTTGTTATCTTGCTTATCGATCCTCTAGGATCACAAATATGACTTGAAGGATTATCCTTCCCAATCGGTATGCTGCATATTCCTGTTGGCTATTCCATAACTCCGTCCAAGGGTATAATATCGGCTTAAAATTTCCTCCAGGCTTAATGCGCTCCCAAGATCTTAATAATGCGGGCTGTAATTGTTTCCTGTATAATTTTGTATTTCTCCAATACATACAATGCATTTCAACAAACAACTGTCTTCCTCAGGTGAATTATCTAAATGCACTACAATTCTGACTGCTTCTTATAGGAAGCAGTAACACATCAATTTGGGTGGGGGTCATGTGACCCATTTAAGATTCAACTTCATATCGGTAATTCATAAAAATCCTTATTAGAGATGAGCGAGCAGTAAAATGCCCGGGTGCTCGATGTTTGGTTCGAGCATATCGAGATGCTCAGGTGCTCGGCCCGAGCACCGAGCCCAATCAAATTCAATGAGTGATAGGCTCCGCCCACAGACGTCCAACTATAAAGCGAGTGTTTCTGGGAAAGGGCGGGGAGGGTGGAAGGGATTGTTCGATATAATCATCTTTATTCATATTATTTTCCTTATTCTACTGAATTGGCTAAAGGGAATATTAACTTTTCATTTCATGTAATGCATGCTGCGGTAATCTAAAAAAAGTTTGTATTGTTTTTTTTTTTTAAGTATGTCTTAATGATGATCCTTTTATTTGCAACTCAAGGTCCAGAAATTCAAGTGTTCCTCAGCTTCTCCTATTCCTTTCCTCAGACTTTGGCTGGCCTGGAAGTGGACAGTGGACCGTGGGTTGGGCCTAAAACAGCCATTTTACATCCAGGTCCGTCTTCCGTCAGTGCTGCACCACACTGAACTAACTGCCACTTCCTCTCCACCCAGAATATATAGGGAAGCACCTTTAGCTCCCCCTTCTGGCCTGGAGGCGCTAGTGTAGTGTTGTGGGTTGTGTGGGGAGTTAACCCTTTGTGGTGTTACTATGGCACATGAACCCTGGGGTGCTACACAAGTTCGGATTCTGTTAAGGAATGTTTGGACAGATTAAAAATCTGTATCGTATTTTTATGTCTTTTATTTTTATTTTCTATAATTTCTTTTCCTGCTCTGTATTCAACACTGTTTTTTATTTTTTCTTCCTCCCACAGACCCTCTGGGCCTCCTTTTCTTTTTAGGGATTTTGTTGGTTTGTGGTAAATATTTCAATATCGTGTTTATTTCCCCTCCCTGTATATGTATCAGGGCTGCTACCTTGAAACCACTCTCTATGTTGGGTAGTAGTATTTCTGTTAGTGATGGCCGTTTCACTACCAACTCTAAAAAAAAGAAATATTTGAATTAGCTGGCGAGGGTGATGGCGCTTGCATTACCGTAGTGAATAGGTTTGGTGAGCTTGATGTATCATGTATGGTAAATTGACTGCATAATAATGGGGTTTCCAGATTGTCCTTCATGGGACACAGTGTTTCCTGAGTCCCCGTAAAGCACAATACGGTATTTTCAGAAGGGAATTCAGACTGGCCATTATCAGATTTACCCTCCCCCTCACTTGTCTTTTCACTATTCTCCATGGCGCTCTGACTTTTTGATGCAATGTTTGTTCTTACTAGTGGAGCTATCTCAGGTGTGGAGGAAATTAAACTAGTTATATTCCTACCACCATATTTTTAACCTTCTTTTTAGGCATGGCTCCTGCTTCATAAGGCGTATATTATTTATTGTTATTTGCTATTTTGGTTTCCTCCCCCAAAATAGCCTTTATTTTTGTATTATAAAATGTCCGCAGTCCCCCAGTCCCCTGACAGGCTAAATGACGTTATAGAGGGAACATAAAATATAACTAGATGGCGGCCCGATTCTAAAGAATCGGGTAGTCTAGAATCCATATATAGTTTATTTACTAATAGTTAGGGGAGTGCGGTGAAATTAATTGTGTGTATACAGGTGGCTCAGTGGGTAGCAGAGTATACGGTGGCTCAGTGGTTAGCACTGTATATGGTGGCTCAGTGGTTAGCACTGTATATGGTGGCTCAGTGGGTAGCAGAGTATACGGTGGCTCAGTGGTTAGCACTGTATATATGGTGGCTCAGTGGTTAGCACTGTATATGGTGGCTCAGTCGTTAGCACTGTATATGGTGGCTCAGTGGTTAGCACTGTACGGTGGCTCAGTGGTTAGCACTGTATATGGTGGCTCAGTGGTTAGCACTGTATATGGTGGCTCAGTGGTTAGCACTGTATATGGTGGCTCAGTGGTTAGCACTGTATATGGTGGCTCAGTGGTTAGCACTGTACGGTGGCTCAGTGGTTAGCACTGTATATGGTGGCTCAGTGGTTAGCACTGTATATGGTGGCTCAGTAGTTAGCACTGTATATGGTGGCTCAGTGGTTAGCACTGTATACGGTGGCTCAGTAGTTAGCACTGTATACGGTGGCTCTGTGGTTAGCCTTGTATACGGTGGCTCAGTGGTTAGCACTGTATACGGTGGCTCAGTGGTTAGCACTGTATACGCTGGCTCAGTGGTTAGCACTGTATACGCTGGCTCAGTGGTTAGCACAGTAAGATGGCTCAGTGGTTTTCAGTGTATATGGTGACTGAGTGGTTAGCAGTGTATTTGATGGCTCAGTGGTTTTCACGGTGTGAAGGCTTAGTGGTTTGCACAATATGATGGCTCAGTGGTTAGCACAGTATGATGGCTCAGTGGTTTTCAGTGTATATGGTGGCTCAGTGGTTAGCACTGTATTTGGTGGCTCAGTGGTTTTCACGGTGTGAAGGCTTAGTGGTTTGCACAGTGCGGTGGCTCAGTGGTTTTCACAGTGCGTTGGCTCAGTGGTTAGCACTGCGCAGTGGCTCAGTGGTCAGTGCAGCATGGAGGCAGAGTGGTATTCGCAAGATGGAGGCAGAGTGGTCCGCGCAGGATGGAGGCAGAGTGTTGAGTGCAGGATGGGGGCAGAGTGGTCAGCGCAAGATGGGGGCAGAGTGGACAGCGCAGGATGGAGGCTCAGTGGTCAGCGCAGGATGGTGGCTCAGTGGTCAGCGCAGGATGGTGGCTCAGTGGTCAGCGCAGGATGGAGGCTCAGTGGTCAGCGCAGGATGGAGGCTCAGTGGTCAGCGCAGGATGGAGGCAGAGTGGTCAGCGCAGGAAGGAGGCAGAGTGGTCAGCACTGGATGGAGGCAGAGTGGTCAGCGCAGGAAGGAGGCAGAGTGGTCAGCGCAGGATGGAGGCTCAGTGGTCAGCGCAGGACGGAGGCTCAGTGGTCAGCGCAGGATGGAGGCTCAGTGGTCAGCGCAGGATGGAGGCAGAGTGGTCAGCGCAGGAAGGAGGCAGAGTGGTCAGCACTGGATGGAGGCAGAGTGGTCAGCGCAGGATGGAGGCAGAGTGGTCAGCGCAGGACAGAGGGTCAGTGGTGAGCCCAGGACGGATGGTTGGTGGTGAGCGCAGGACGGAGGGTTGGTAGTCAGGTCAGGACGGCGGCTCTGTGGTCAGCAGAGGACGGAGGCTCGGTGGTCAGCGCAGGACGGAGGCTCGGTGGTGAGGCCAGGACGGCGGCTCTGTGGTCAGCAGAGGAAGGAGGCTCGGTGGCAGGGACGTTTCTAGGGTCAAAAAACATCTGGGGCTCGGGCCCACTGAGCTGCATTTTTTGGAATAAATTTAAATAAAACCCAAGTAAAATGTACTTTAATAACCAGTGACACTCTACATATATAATATTAACAGATTTAATGCTTTAAAACATTATAGAGATTGCCAACATGCACTCAATAAATACACAAAATATAACAGCATTAGGCCAACATCCAAGTAATCCTAAGGCTTCTTTCACATGAGCGCTTTTCTGGCGATAATACTGTGATTTTAAAGTGCATGAATTTCGCTGTCAAAAAACGCCATTAAAGAACATGTTCTATAATGGAGGACAGAGAGAAAGGACCCGGAGGACTTGAGCAAAGATGAGGCTCGTCCCAGGACAAGACTGTGGAGAGACGGAAGGAGCCTGTGCGCCCGAGTCTGCAGTGAAGTGGAGGGTCAGGGCGAGCACCAGGGACCCGACCCTGAAAGATAGGAAGTAGACTCCAAGCTCCAACTACAGAACCGGTGGCCACGAGGTCCAGAGGAGCTGTGGCCAACTCCCAGCACATCCGCCGAGTAGGCAGCTGTATTAGGGTCAAGGGAAACAGCCGGTAGCCTGACAAGGCCTGTGACTGCTGGATTGGGGCTCTGTGCGCAGAGGCGTGTGCAGGAAGGAGGAGAGCAGACTACCCGCACCGCCAATGTACTTGAACTGTGACCTGTAGTACATGCAGAGAAAACTTAAGTAAACCGGGTTGGGAACTCAGAATTGTGTGAGACTGTTCCTTTCCTACTTGAGGAGCGGTAGGCTGAAACACCGCGCAGGCAGCAGGAGCCTGCCTGGGAGATGTCCCGATCAGTGGCGTAGCAACTGTTTGTGGCGCCCGGGGCCGAAAAATTTGCCGCCCCTTTGGTTGTTGATAATCCGGAAGTATACATAGTATACACTGTCTGCCCCTATATACAAGAATATAACTACTATGCTAAAACACAAAGAGAAGGGGTGCAATTGGGGGGGTAAGTATTGGGCCAAATAGCCACTCACCTATTGGGGTTGTCACTGTGCACCGCCACCTCTGCACAACCCCAGTATATGGCAACAAGCAGGACTCAAGGAGGACCCGGGGCCAGAGCAATTTTCACCGCTGTACTGTGGAGTTCATAGTGTAATAAAAATGCAAAAAACTTTATTCTTAATATTATATCACAATACCGGGATCTGAGGATCTTCTATTTGGAGGTCAGGGGCTCTCTGACGCCATGTTGCTGCCTGTGTCGCTGTCTTCCTCTTTTGACACTGCAGTGCGGTCAATAAAAGAGCATTAATTGGTTAATAACAAGAAGTATGGAGTGTGCACTAACTGAGACAAAAATCCTCCCCATACCAGTAGGATTACTATATGGATTTTAGTATTAGGGTACGGACACACTAGTGTGAAACTCTGATGAGTGCAATGTGCGATTTTCTCGCATTGCAATCAATGTCTGAGAGCACACTGACGTGTGTTGGACACTTTTTTCTCATCCAGATTCAGGATGAGAAAAAAGTTGCAACATGCTGTGACAGTATGTGATTCACACCTAGACTCGCCAATGAAAGTCTATGAGTCCGACAAAATCACGGACCGCACACGGACCATCCGAGAGGCATCAGTTTTTTTCACTGATACATTCTCATTCTGTAGCTGAGACAACTGTAAAATGTTCCTGTAAATGATTCTACAGTAATAGCTGCTGAGGAAAGAACAGATTGCACACAGATGTGATCTGAGAAAAATGTCGGACACTCGCACAGCAGTTGCCAAACAGACCAAAAAACAGATGACACTCATCCAACTCTCCTGGATGAGAAACAGACCGATTTTAAGGCGGCGGGAGACTGTACCACCAACTCCCCAGCACCGTGCTGTGCACAGACAATATACGGTACACTGTCTATGCACAGCACGGAGCCGAGGACATCCCAGAAGAGGCACAATAACCACAGACAAGAGGCGGGAGAACATTGAGCCCACCCAGAAGAACTACAACACCCAGCACCCAACACACTACCCAGAAACCATACAGTAATGCCAGAACAGGCAGGAGAGCTACAATTCCAGCATGCCACACCCTGCCAACACAGGAAGGTGGAGGCTGCCGCATGTAGGCAGAGACACCTGGTACAGCTGCCATTATCACCACACAGCCCCACTCCTCTTGCGCACCCGTCCTTATCTCCTCTGTCCCTCCTGCACCCCCGTCCTCCTCTCCTCTGTCCCCTCTCCTCTGTCACCCTGCACCCCGTCTTCCTCTCCTCTGCCTTCCTGCACCCCCGTCCTCCTCTCCTCTGTCCCTCCTGCTGCTCCTCTGTCCTCCTGCACCACTGTCCTCCTCTCCACTGTCCTGCTGCACCCGTCCCCCTCTCCTCTGCCTTCCTGCACCCCCGTCCTCCTCTCCTCTGTCCCTCCTGCTGCTCCTCTGTTCTCCTGCACCACTGTCCTCCTCTCCACTGTCCTGCTGCACACCCGTCCTCCTCTCCTCTGTCCCTGCAGCTGCTCGTCTTCTCCTCTGTCTCCCTGTTCCTGTCCTTCTGCCCCCCTGTCCTCTTCTCTGTCCCCCTGTTTCTGTCCTTCTGCCCCCCTGTCCTCTTTTCCTCTGCTCCCCTGTCCCCTGCACAGTTTCCCTCACCTCTCCGGGTCCATGGGGGGCCAGCTGGGTGGAGGAGCCGCCAGCACCGCAGCCGCCTCCACTGCACCAGCACTTGGAGCCATCACGGGACAGGAAGCAGCAGAGCTCCCAGCGGCTTCCTGTCAGGTGATCGCTCTCAGCGCTGGGGGGCCAGGAGGGGGCACAGTACATGCGGGCGCCGCGGCCGGGCGGCAATGCACTACCAGCGGCAACACCCTCCCTCCCCCACAAAGACTTCAGTTTTCATATGGAGTCTGGGGGAGGGAGGTAAAGAAAAAAAAAAGCTTGCGCTCCCCTGCCGTTTAAATACAGCCCTGCTACCGCCCCCACACACGTGCCGCCTGGCACGGACCGCTGCCCCCCCATGCTACGCCACTGGTCCCGATCCTTCCCTGCAGCCCGATCAGCCCCGCTGGCTCCCCAGCACCCTAACACTCCATTACTCTGGATGCTCTGGGCATTTGCTCCACCCGTGGGGAGCGACACCATACCAGCTGCCATTAAATCATCCCCAGAGGTCCCGGCCTGCAGCAGCGGCCACTACAGCTGCATACCACGGGTGGCGTCATGACAAACTACTCCCTAATTTTTTAACCCCCTTTTTATTGACTGCCCATCCGGGTGGCCACAGACCGGGTCACGCCACTGTGACATCACCCCAGACACTTGAATGACATCGAGGTGCCCGGCTCAGAGTACCCCACAGCCCCCACGGGGTAAGTCAACTACTACTGCCAACATGCGCATACAGAAATTAAGTTTTAGAGAAATTATTAAAAAAAATATTCTTACACAGTTTTCCCCAGAGGCTGTGAGTCTTTCTATGGTGTCAGAGGGGCCATAGATGTCTCCTGCTCCAGCTCCTGCAATCTGCAGCTCCAGGGCACAGGGGACACTGTCATCTGCTGGCAGCCAATCACAGATGTGCTTATAAAGTGAAATCTATGATTGGCTGATAGGAGATGAGGCACAGATGTCCCTGTGTGCAGTGATATGGCTGGAGCAGGGGACACACTGCACAGCCCCCTCCCTCTTATCGAGGGTATGACAGGGTTAATGTCCTGCTCCCTCTCTCCATGGATCAGCAGCAGCACAGAGAGCAGTGGGGGCCACACTGAGTGCCTCTCCCTCCCCCCTCAGCACAGTGAGTGACTATACAGACAACCAGCAGGCAGCAGCAGCATTATCAGCATACTTATCTACAGCACATTGTCCCTGCATCTCCTCCTGTCAGCACTGACTTTGTCTCGGCATTCACTTTCCCTAGCTCCGGGGCCCCTTGCCGCTCTGGTTTCTTGTTCAAAGTATTTTATTAATTTTGAATAATATAACAGATAACACAATACTCATGGGGGCATAAGCTTACCCTTTAAGATACAGTATAACAAACATAATAAAAACAAGCATTGTAATAATCTAGATGTAAATTAGCAAAGAGTACAAAACAAGAATTGAAAAATATGTAAAAATCAAATAGAGATAAATTACCATAAAAAGGGTCAAGTTAATTGAGTCACACAAGAATCATGAAATTATAGCAAAAATAACGCTAAAATTAGAGAAGAAAAGGGGAAGAGGGGAAAGAGAGAAAAAGGGTATGAACAGAGGGGGTAAGGGAAGGAGATCTAGTTCTCCAAGCATTGAGGTTTTGTATAGCCAGAAATGGAAATATGTGAAGGGATAGTTGAATGATTAATGGGAAAATAACAATTCCACAACCTCCATTTCCTCTCATATTTTCTGTAAAGTTTATTTCTCAAAGCAAATGAGAGTTCATAGGAGTTATGAGTAGCGATTTTTTCAAGTAATACTTTAAACAGCGGTGGCTCGGGGTCTCTCCATTTTGTTGCTATAAGATTTTTTGCAGCTAATAAGATATGTGCAATAAGGGGTCTAAAGTCATTTGGGATAGAATTAATGCCAATTAGGAGAAGTGTAAGTTCTGGAGTTAAAATAATGTCACTATTAGTGATCTCATTGATTAATATTTGTATTTCACCCCAGTATAATTTAAGGGCTTCACAGTCCCAAAAGACATGGGAAATATTCCCTTCTTTGTGGCAATTCCGCCAGCACAAAGGAGAAAAATCCTCCTTGATCTGGTGAAGTCTGACAGGTGTATAATACCAACGAAGAAGAATCTTGTAGTGAGATTCAATAAGAGAAGAGCAGGATATGTAGGAATGTAAAGTTGTGAGAGTTTTACTTAGGCAGTCTGTGGGAATACAAGATTTTAATTCCCTTTCCAATGCTACTATATTGGTGGATTTAGTTAGTGCTACATCAGCATTGATTTCCTTGTATATATTATTAGTCTTCCAAAAGGTAAAGTTATTTGAGTGTTTGAACATTTGGGTGACATTTAGGGGGAGAAAGAAATTAATTTTGTGTTTGTTATAAAGATTGTTGATTTTGTCCCAAATTTTAACTTCCAGCTCCTTCAGGTTAAAGATTGAACTCAGTTCATCAAAAGGGATAAGTTTTTTTTCATTATTAATTATGTCCGAGATATAATTAATTCCAGCAGTTTTCCAAGAGTCAATTTTCAGGCCCGGAGAAAGGAATTCCATTATTTCTATAGGGATCCAGTTGGGAGTAGTAGTCGACAGAGGGTTATGGTTTTTTGCCAAAAGGCGCCTCCAGGATTGAATTGTTGCTTTGACTGTATGCTCTTTAGGAAGTCGCTTAGATGAATCACATAAGTATGAGAGCAACAGAAGAGTAAGTCTATTTCTGGAAAATTTGGTTTCCTCCAAAGAAAGCCAACTAGGTCTAGAATCTTGGTTCCACCATGTCTGACTAAGTTTTATTACTGAAGCGTTATAACATGCCGACAAGTTGGGAATTGCCAGACCACCGTTTGATTTACTTTTCTCAAGTATAGTCCTCGCCACTCTAGGTTTTTTATGACCCCAGATAAAATTCATTAATTGGGTTTGTAGTTTTTTAAACCATGACTGTTTGGGGGGTAAAGGTATGGAGCGGAAGACATAAAGTAACTTAGGGAGTACGAACATTTTGTATGCTTCAACTTTACCGATCCAGGATACGTCAATTTTGGAAATATGAAGAAGGTCCGCTTGGATAGTTTTAAAAATTTCAGAGAAGTTAATGTTTGCCATATTGGAAATTTGTTTAGTTACTTTAATGCCCAGGTAATCTAACTCTACTTTGTCCCAGGAAAGGTTGTGTTCGAACTTAAGAGCTTTTATTAGTTCTGAATCTAATTTCATGTGGAGAACTTGGGTTTTAGTAAGATTGATCTTATAGAGAGAAACCCTAGAAAACTCCTCGATTGTGGCTAGGAGATTGCGAAATGAATTAAGAGGATCTGTAAGAGTAAGGATTATGTCGTCGGCGAAGAGACTGATTTTATATTCTTTAAAATTTGTATGTATCCCTTTGATAAGTAGGTTCATACGGATCTTTTCAGCCAGCGGTTCAATGAAGAGGTCGAACAGGGAAGGAGACAGTGGACAGCCTTGTCTCGTGCCGTTAGATAAAGGGAATTCCTTAGAGAGGACATTATTAGTTAGAACTTTTGCAGTGGGGTAAGAATATAGTGCTTGGAGTATATTAAGTATACTGCCTCTAAAACCAAATTTTTTTAGGGTTTCAAAAAGAAAATTCCAATGGACTCTGTCAAATGCTTTCTCAGCATCGACAGAGACCATAATTGTTGGGATGGAGTTTTTTTCTATATAGGACATAAGGTTTAGGATTCTTCGGGTGGCGTCAGTTGTCCCTCTGTTCTGAATAAATCCCACCTGGTCGCTGTGTATTAGTTTCGGAATAACTTTCTGAATTCTTGTATTAATGGTTTTAGTGATAATTTTGAGGTCTGTATTTAAAAGTGAGATGGGCCTATAGTTAGAGACATTCTCTGAGTCTCCCTTGTTTTTAGATAAGACAGTAATGGTGGCTTGTAGCATTTCTGTTGGAAAGAATGCATTGTTAGAAGTTGTAAAATTTATTAATTTTGTAATGTAAGGAGATAGAATTTCTTGGAAAGCAGTATAATATTCGTTCTGAAATCCATCCGGGCCAGGAGATTTGCATTTCTTAAGAGAGTGGATTGTGTCTAAAACTTCTGATTCCGTGAAGGGGGAATTTAGGAATTCTATGTCTTGCTTAGAAAGAGACGGGAGTTCAATTGAGTCAAGGAATGACGAGATACTGGGAAGAGTTGGAGAGGGCTCCGTAGGAGTTTCCTTGAGATTATAAAGAGATTTATAGAAATCAGCAAAAGTATTTGAAATTGCTTGTGGGAGTTTCTGAAGGATGTTATGTTTATTCTTGACTTGGGTAATGTTAGTTCTAGTCCTGCGGATTTTTATCATTCTCGCAAAGAGTTTAGAGGGTTTATTTGTACAGCTGTAATAATTTGATTTGCTTATCCGCGAGAGCTTGTCAAAATCAGAAATTAATAATGATTTGAGTTCTATCCTTAGGGCGAGTAGTTTCTGAAAAATTGTTTCATTAGGGGAGTTTGCAGCAATTACCTCCAGTTCTTTAATTTTTTTAACTATAGTTTCTGTGTCTTTTAAGAGGGATTTCTTAAGTGTTGAGTTAAACTTGATAAGAAGGCCTCTAATTACTGCTTTGTGGGCCATCCAAATAGCTGTGATAGGGGTCTCTTCTAGATCATTTTCTTTGAAGTAGAATTTCAACTCATTCCTAATCTCCGAGTTGAATTGAGGGTGGTTGAAGAGGAAAGAGTTGGCCCTCCATATTCCCTGATTTTTAGTGGGAAACCCGCCCAACGTTTCGAAAATTACTGGGGAATGGTCAGACCAGGTTCTAGGGAGGATAGATACAGATTTAATACTACGAAGTGAATTTATGTTAGTGATAATTAGGTCAATACGGGCAAAAGTTTTATGTACATTAGAGAAATGTGTGAATTCTACTGAGGATGAGTTAATACATCTAAAAGCGTCATACAACTCCTCCCTGTCAAAGAGGGGGTTGAGTTGGGTATTTATATTTCTGTGCTTGTTTGATGAGTCTAAGTTGATATTAGGAACGGCATTAAAATCACCAAAAAAGAAAAGGGTACCTCTTTGGGTTTCTCTCACCTTTTTAATTAATTTTTTAAGGAACGAAATTTGACCATTATTAGGAGCATAAAGGTTTACTAGAGTGTGGGTAACTTCATTCAACTTGCAAACAAGGATAATGAATCTACCTTCATCATCTGTTGTGACCTCTAACTCTTCAAATTTAACTGAGTCTTTAATAAGAATGGCTACACCTGATTTTTTCTTTTTGTTTGAAGAAAAGTAAGTATGGGGGAACTTAGAATTGATAAATTTAGGGGAATTTTCCGAAGAAAACCTAGTTTCCTGTAAACCGGCCACATCTATATGATATTTCTTCAAGTCTTTCCAAACAAAGAATCTTTTTTGAGGAGAGTTTAGACCGTTTGTATTAATTGACAAGGGTCATGTTCTGGCTATGTAGCTAATCGTAATAGGAGAATGAGGGAGGTTGAGGTTTGAAAGGTTAAAGTTTAGAGAGGGATGGAGAGGGGATCAGAAAAAAAAACTAAAATTACAAATTCAACTAGTAAATTATAAGTTTTAGAGATTTAAATCTAAAGAAATTTTTAATTTAAATGATGTTAACAAATATACCTATAAAGAGGAAGGGTTCAAGAGAACCGGTATTTAACTTCCTTTGGGCTAATGTTATGGCCAAGGTGCCTAGAGCTGACCAAGTTAGTTGATATCAAAGTAGGTGCTCATCCCGCTCCATCAAGATGTAGATCTTTGAGAGTCTTGAGACCAATATTAACGTCCTCAATGTTGAAGGTTTTGTGGTTGAAGGAGAAGATTACACTTGGAGTAGGACGGCCCCATCTGTACAGAATTTTTCTGGCTCTCAGAGTCTCTGTAATTAGTTTTAGAATTCTCCGTCTAGTCATGGTTTCCTTAGATACATCTGAGAAGACTTTTATCTTGTCAAAGGGCGGCGGTAAGGTTCTGTTTTTCCTCAAAAAAACATTGATCAGATCTTTAGTCTGGAAAAAGGAATATTTGGCGATTACATCCCTGGGAATATCGTCTGCCAAGTGCGAAGGTTTGGGAAGCCTGTGGGCTCTTTCAATTGAATATTCAATTTCGGTTTTTGAGGGAATAGTCTTTTTAGTTAGGTTTTTGACATAGTCGATTAGCTCGTAGTTTTTAACGCTCTCTGGTATGCCTCTAAATTTGAGGTTAAGTCTTCTGTCCCTGTCTTCTCTATCAATGAGTTTGTCTTTCAGGACCTTAATTTCCTCTTTCATCTTGGTTTGTTCACTCTTAGTAGTTTTGTTGTCTAGTTTAAGGTCAGTCAGCAATTTTTCATTTTCTTCTACTCGAGAAACTATTGAGGACATTGCCGACTTGACCTCATCAAATTGCTCCATCATTTCTTCTTTTAGTGAATGATTAAAGGCAGTAAAAAGTTTTAGGAAAAAATCTTTATTTAGAGGTTGTCCTGCGTCAAAATTTAGAAGTGGTTCCAAGTCGGGTAAGTTTTTCTTGAGCTTTTGTCTTGCTGGGCTCTGAAGGTGTGGTTCTTGGTCAACTTCTGGGTGGTCTGAGGGGGAGAAGCCAGAGCTAGATTTGGAGGGAGTCTCCATCTCCTTCCTTTTTGTGCTTGCAGAAGGAGTTTTATGGAACGACATATCTTCCATGGGGGAACTCCAATCCTTCAAGTTATGGTCAAAATTGATTTTATCTTTCCCTAACTTAGCGTAAGTGTTGATTTGTTTGGGGGTGGGGATTTTGCTCGTGGGAGAGATCTTAAGGGGATTCATTTTCATATCTGTAGTGCTGGAGCTTGTAGATAGTTTTGGCTTGGAAGGCATTTCGTCACTTAATAAATTATATCTAGGATTATTAGCTTTAGGGTTAGTGAGAATATATAGTGTACTTGAATCAATTAAGTTAAACTTATAAATATTAATGGAATGGAGGTTTGGGGGAGGAGAAGATTTAAGGAAGATCAAATCTAAGTAACAGTCTAGACTCAGATAGTATGTAAGTAGAGAAAAGAGAAGGAGAGTGCGAAAAGTTTGGGATCACCAGAGCATCATATAAAGTGACAGCAGTCAAATGCAAAACAATAGTAATTACATTAAATCCTTTTCAAATGAAGGAACTTTCATTGACAAGAAACTTTTTTAGTAGGTTAGAGTGATCGCAGTGCTATGTCCGTAGTCTACTGTATCAAGCAGGTAGTTAGGCTGATTCAGTAGATAGTGTAAACTAGAGGATTAGTGCGTGAGTCTTTCAGATTGTAATAAAGTAAAGCTAGTGTGACTCAGGTGTAATCCAATGAAATTATGCACGTAATGCTTCAATAAATAAAAGTAAACTCAATTTATATATAGTTTCCACCGATGGGATGATAGTGGAGGATAAGGATAAGGAAATTATAACAAATAGTATCAGACAATAGGTCTTATAGGGGATTGTAAGATCCTTATAATTATATAGCTCTGCTACTTAATAGGAATATATAAAAGCAGAAAAGGGTTTTTTTTTTTTTTCTTTCTGTCTAAAGTAGTTAAGTTCAGTATCCCACAAGGGCCAATAAAATGGCTAACTGTAAGATTAGTTGGCTAATTACAATGTATAGTAGGTGTAGCTTAATCAGAGATGAAACTTTAGTAAGTAATAGCACTATAAAATATAATAGCAATAGCAATAGCAATCATAAAACCTGAGGCAGGTAGAGCTGTTGGTGGTAAAATGATAGAAGAAAATAGGACAAGATAGAGTTAGAATTAGCTAGAATAAAGTAAATTGAGAGAAGGAATAAAAAAGGAAAGAAATAGAAAAAGAAAATGAGGAAAGGAAAAGGGAAGAGAATCAAATATAGATGATCTTCTGTCTTCTGTCTGCGCAGCTTGGACTCGGGGGAGGCTCACCAGCCCCACTTGCTTGAAGATCTATTCTTTACTGAGTGTCTATTCTTTAGTGCTGCTCAGCTGCAGGATCCAGCACTGGTTGTCATGGTGACGTCAGCTAGTCTACTGAAGTAGTTGATGACAGAGTAAGATATCCCTCCGCTTCTGAGGCTGCTGTATAATGATAATGAGGGACTTTCTACCTTCAGCAGTTAGTTTAAAAGACTGTTCTCCTCAGTAATAGGAGAGGGAAGATCTCTCTTTATGATCTCACTTGATCAGCTTTTCCTTCTGAGCTTTGGGAGCTGACAGGCTACAGAGTTAAGTGGAGATGCAGGTATCCCTCCGCCGACAAGGTTGTAAAATGGATGAGGGAGAAGGGACTATTGCCAGTGTTGAACAGCTGAATATAAGTCTGGCACTACCACTGGAGGTTGGAGGATGACCATCCTCTCATTGGCTTTTTTCCAGCGGGTCTCCCTGCCAGCAGCACTGTATGTAAAATGAGTGCTCCAGTTCTAGGGAGAGTAAAGGCTGTGACTGAGGGGGGGATCAGCTTCACCACATAAAGGGTGTATCAGTTCTTCAATGCTTCCAGCGGTGGGTAAAATAGGGTGAGAGATAGGGTGAGGAATGCCCCTACTTAGGGTTTCTCTCTGGTGGGGTCTTTAGGTTCTTCAAAGACTTCAGAGGCCTCTTACAGGGCAGAAAGGTAACAAGTTTTTCCTCAAAATGGCGCCCAGGATGAGCCTCTAGTCCTCTCATGAGTGTGAGGGAGCTGTGTGGAGCCTAGATCTCGGGTCAAATTGGACCAAAATGATCTTGGAAAGTTGAATAATGTGGTCCAGTAGTTTAGAGTAACAAGAAAGAGAGGGGGGGGGACAAGAGGCGCAATAGTGCCCTTATCACTAGACACTAAACAAAGCAGGTGAGAAAAATGGTTCACTCACCTAGTCCAGTTGTGCCACCCACAACTGGTTAAGAAGCCTGATATGATAAGTATCCTGATGGCTGCTGCTGGACTTCCACCGGTCTCCACTCAGGGTAGACGAACTTGAAGTTTTGGGAAGGAAGGTGTGTCACAGTCCGCGCTGCCAAGAAATCCGCTTGTAAAAACGCTAGTAGTCAGTATCCAAATTTACCCTCTTTATTCATCCAACGCGTTTCAACGCCCTCCTGGCGTCTTCCTCAGGGCATCCCTGAGGAAGACGCCAGGAGGGCGTTGAAACGCGTTGGATGAATAAAGAGGGTAAATTTGGATACTGACTACTAGTAGTTTAGAGTGAGATATGAGCCTTCATAAAGGCTATAATCTCCGTCGCTTAATATTAGGCACAGGAGCTCCTGTAGTTGTGACTTACATGAAGCAGCAGGCCACGCCTCTCCTCCGCTCTGGTTTCTGATGC
>JARQOC010001844.1:0-33940 GCA_033576535.1 Allobates femoralis | reverse complement strand
TAGGATCCTTAAAGGGGTTTGCGGGGTGCATAAACCTACATTGCCCCCCTAAACAGTGCCAAAACAGAAAGGGTTTTTGCAGGGGGGGCCCAGACATACAGGAAGAGAAAATTTTCAAACAGTTTTTTTTTACTGAAGTGCCGAGCAACCCGGAGCCAGATGGATGGAGTAGGGGAGGGTTTTGGTGGATGGCCCCATGTCCCAACAAGGCTGCACGTCAGAAAGGGAGGTGGAGGATCATGTTTTGGGCATAAAAGCAGATAAACTCATGGTGTGCCCAAACATCTTCCCCTGACCCAACCTATAGAGAACCTTTGAAGTATAATCAAGCAAAAGATTTATGAGGGTGGGAGGCAGTTCCATCAAAACAGCAGCTGTGGGAGGCTATTCTGAACATCATGCAAAAAAATACAACCAATACTCCCAGAAACAAAAAGTCCAAGGGATGCAAGAATTGTGAAGGTGATATCAAGGAAGAGTTCCCATTTAACATGTAACTTGGCCTGTTAGGATTTTTTAGAGTTAAATAGCTTTTCTATTTCGTAATGTGACTCCAATGCTGAAAATTTCAACAAATCTGCATTTTCAGTTCTTTCAAACATATCAATTGTTTCGAAATGCTAAGTGCATAATAAAAAGGGAACAGGTATGGTGTGTGGGGTTTTATACGGTACATAATATATATAGTAATTTGACCTTTTTCTTTTTTTCTCGTTGTGTTGATTTGTGTTCATCGCAGATCTGAACCTGTGTGTTAATCACATACCTATCACATAATCAAAAGAGGATCATGTGTTTGCAAAAGAACTTTTGGGGTTTGAGGGGGGGCTTCCCCTTCTAAACTCACCACCCGGGCTGCTTTTTATCCTCCTTTGCCAACACTGCTCCAGTTTTTGGGTTGATAGACGTGGCGGTACCCACATTAACAATGCACTTGACGGATGCATTCAATCACTGGGCTCGCGGGTTACAGCGGTGTCAGGTAACCGCTCCAAACACCAGGCTCAGGAGCTCTGCCAATGTATCATGGCATCTCCACTGCAGCCTCTAAAAAAATCAAAAAAAGTTTACACCCAAATTTAACAATAAACTACATACATGCTAGGGGGGTTTTTTACTGAAAACTGTACTACAAATGAATTGCGCCAGTTAGGCTGTAAATGTAAATTTTTGTGTTCCACGGGTTAAAAAATGAAGAATTAGCCTCATACCAAAAGGGGGAAAGACACACTTCTGTAACAGTTAGAGACTCAATCCCTTTTAAATAATGACATAAAACTATAGCAAAAATATTAGCCAAACGGATACAAAACAACTCCCCAAAATGATAAACCCCAAACAAGTTGGTTTTATCAAAGGAAGAGAACCAAAGATAACATTATGGAGCAATAAAAAAGCGTTCATTTTCCAAAACAAAATAAAATCCAAATTCGATTCCTCCGCAAATGCGGAAAAGCATTCGATCGCTTTGATTGGGATTTCATGGAAACCACTTATAAATTTGGCTTCCCCCTCCAAATTTTATAGACAAAATTCGGGTTAACACAGTTTCCCCCACAAAAATTAAAAAATACATTTTCCACTACTTTGATATAAAAAACGTACAAGACAAAGGTTGCCCCCTATCACCCATTTTATTCATCCTTTCAGTTGAGACATTTCTACAAATAATTTAAAAGTCTTCTAAGATCACAGGATTTAAAACCGGCCGAATAGAACAAAATGTGCAGCCTATGAAACATATACCTATATACTCTGTATAAGGGAGTTTTTCAGCCCAAAAATTGGGGGGAAAAGTCTACCCCCGGGTTATACAGGGTCATATCGGGATGTATGCCCTGGGCTCTGTGTCCAAACTGGGGAGGCTGGAGGAGGGGGGGGGAGGTGCAGTATGAGCGGCCCCGTCACGTGGTGCCGCTCATTAAATATGCACTGCTTCCCCCTTCAATCAGGGGGGGGGGAAGCAGTGCATATGGCCCCCAAACGCTGGCCCACTCGCCCCCCTCTGTGTAAGGGCCCCCCCCTGTGTAAGGGCCCCCCCCGCTCTGTAAGGCCCCCCCCCTGTGCTTATCTTACCATGGAGGAAAAGGGAGTGGACAATCGTGTCGAAGGCGGCAGACAGGTCGAGGAGAAGGATGGAGTAGTGGCGTTTGTTCTTGGCAGTCAGTAGGTCATTGGTGACTTTGGTCAGGGCTGTTTCGGTGGAGTGGAGGGGTCGGAAGCCGGACTGTAGGCGGTCAAAGTGGGAGCAGGAGGAGAGGTGAGAGGACAGTTCGGAGTGGACGTGCTGTTCAAGTAGCTTAGAGGTGAATGGGAGAAGAGATATGGGGAGATAGTTAGAGACAGAGGTAGGGTCGAGGGAGGGCTTTTTAAGGATGGGCATGATTAGGGCGTGTTTGAAGGCCGAGGGGAAGGCGCCAGTGGTAACTGATAGTTTGAAGAGGTGGGTGAGGGCTGGGATGAAAATGGAGGTGTGGTTGGGAATGAGGTGGGATGGGAGTGGGTCGTGGGTGCTGGTGGTGAGGTGATATTTGTACAGGTGGGAGGAGAGTTGGTCTTCAGTTATGGGGGGAAGTGGCTAATGGAGGAGGAGGGCAGTGTAGGTGAGAGGGTGAGTTGTGGGGATAGTGGGCCAAAGCTGTTTCTGATCCTGTATATAATTTGGGGGTACTGGAGCTAACCTATTGGTGTCAACTAACCCACTAGGGGTAGTTGTGGTAGCTGCTGAGGATCAATGAGTCAAACCAGTGCTCACTTGTTTCACTAGGTGTAGTTTTAGTAATAGAGAAGGTGTAATGATCTAGCGCATACCAAACTTTATGGTTTGGGAAAATTTATTTGTATCAGAATTATATTGTCAGATATAAAATTTGAAATAAGTTTCAAAAATAAAAATTTTTAAAATAAAATTAAAACTGTCCAGGCTCTTTTATTAAACCAATTAAAGTGCCTATATTAATATCCAAGGTTTGGATATTAGTTTTTTTTTTTTTAAACTTATTTCAAATTTTTATATCTGACAATATAATTCTGATACAAATACATTTTTCAAACCATTAAAAGTTTGGTATGCGCTAGATCATTACACTTTCTCTGTTTCTGATCCTGTCAATCTTCTCCTTGAAGAAGGTTGCAAAGTCTTCAGCAGAGATGAGAGGAGAAGGGAAAGGGGCGGGCGGAGTAAGGAGTTGAAACTTTTGAAGAGCTATTTGGGGTGCGGGACAGGCAGGTTATTAGGGATGAGAAGAAGGCTTGCTTGGCAGTAGCAAGTGCCGTCTTGAAGTCAGTGAGGGATTGTTTGAACAGAGCAAAGTGCTCGGAGGTGCGGGACTTTTTCCATCTTCCTCTCGGCGACCCTGGACGCCCGTCTTAGGTATTTAGTGAGGGTAGTGTGCCAGGGTTGCCTGTTAGTGCGTGGAGCGTGGAGTGTGAGGGGGGCAGCTAGATCGAGGGCGTTCGTTATTGTGGTGTTCTATAGGGTGGTGGCAATGTCTATGTCATCAGCGGAGGGTATGTCGGTGAGAGGGAGGAGGGATTCAGAGAATGAGGGAAGATCAAGATCTTTTAGGCTTCGGCGAGGGTGATCAAGTTTGCGGAGAGAGAAGTAGCGTGGCAGGGGAGGAGAGGGCGGAGAAGGTCAAGAGATGGTGGTCAGACAGGGGGAGTTCCGAGGTTGTGAGGTTAGAGAGGGAGCAAAGGCGGGTAAAGATGAGGTCAAGCGTGAGGCCTTGTTCGTGGGTGCGAGAGGAGGACCATTGGGAGAGCCCTAGGGAAGTGGTCAAGGAAAGAAGGTTGGAGGCGGCTGGGGGGAGTGTCAATGTGGATATTGAAGTCGCCCATGATGATGGTGGGGATGTCAGCGGAGGGGAAGTGAAGTAGCAAGGTGGTGAAGTGGTCAAGGAAAGAGGCGATGGGTCCAGGAGGGCGGTAGATGATAGCTAGCTGGACGTTGCAGGGGGAAAAGATTCAGACCGAGTGGGCTTTGAAGGAGGAGAGAGTGCTGGAGGGGGGCGGGGAATAGGGCTGAAGGCTCAGGAGTTGGACAAGAGTATGCCGACACCACCGCCATGTTTGCCAGAGGGACGGAGGGTGTGGACAGACTGAAGCCGCCGTAAGATAGTGCAGCAGGGGAGGCCGTGTTGGAGGGGGTGAGCCAGGTCTCGGTGATGCCAAGGAATGATAGTTTTTGGAGATAAAGAGTTTGTGGATGTCTGGGAGTTTATTGCACACTGAGCGGGCATTCCAGAGTGCGCCGGGGTAGAACGGTAGGGGGGAGCAGGGGTTGGGGGAATGGGTCTAAGGTTGGTGGGGTTGCGAGGGTTAGTGGTGGTGAGGTTGCGAGGGTTGGCGATGGGTCGTGGGATGAAGGTGGTTGTGGGGATGTGGTGGGGGGCCAGGATTGGGGGAGATGTCACCGGCAAGGAGGAGGAGTAGGCAGAGGTTAGCAGGTGGGAGCAGGAGAGCTTACGAGGCGGGCGTGTGCTTGAGGATTGAAAGTGAATGAATAGGTCGGAGAAGTGGGTGAGGTGGTTAGGCAGGATGGAGGGTGAGAGCAGTATTTCGTTGCTGGGAGGGGGGATTACTTCTCCAGATTCTCCTTTCCCCCTCCCATCTGCCGACTACATGCTTCAAGTAACCTGTGTTATGTATTGCAATTTCCCCACCCTGCATTTGTACATATACATGTGTGTCTCCAGAAGTCGTGTCATTGTTAATCCTGAAGAAGAGGACATACAGTAGTGTCTAAAAAGCTTGCTTTGATTTTTCTTACCATCTTTTCAGTTAGCCATTAAAAGGTATCAACCACTGAGGACTCTCAGATTCTAATATTTTTTATTGTAAGCAGAAGCCCAACAGAACAGAATGATGAGAAAGTAGAAAAAACTAAACCACTTGTGAAAAGTGGATGACTCCTGCATTTAGGTGTATAATAAAGCTACATTCATTCAATAATATGCAATCAAAGTTCACATGTTCTTGTTCAGCTAGTGGGATGAATGACACCATTTGACAGCTTTTGCTGTAATCTTTATCAGGTTAGCAGTTTTACTACATTCAATTGTAGATTAGCATTTGCTTTTTGGACCCAGTTCAATAAAAATGTTCATTGAATGATTTAAATTAAAATATAAAGTAATGTAATACATGTGCAAGTGCAACCTTCCATAGTATTGAGTCTATGCAATGTGTGATCTGGGAAAGCTGAGCTGCAAAATGGAAAAGTTTAAGACTAAATCAGACAGATTGTTGCTGTTATGTACGATAACAGACTGGAATGGTTTCTTTGGAAGCATAAAACACTGTTACAATGTGCAAATGTCAAAGAAGGTTGATTAGCAGTATTATGCATGTTGGTCAATGTGATGACAATAAATACCATTTCTAAAACAACATAGTAAGGCCCCTTTCACACTAGCGGCCCACTTGCGGCAAGTCCCATGCGTTGTCTATGGGGCTTGCGGCAGGGGCGGCAAATGCATTATAACCGCGGTTCCGGCAGATACGGGAGCGGAAAAAATCGCTGTCAGCAGCGTTTTTTTTTTTTTGCAGCCGCAACTGATGGAACCGCGGCTATACTGCACTTGCCGCCCCTGCCGCAAGCCCCATAGACAATGCATAGGGCCTGCCACAAGTGCGGCCGTTAAGGCCAGTTTACACACACGGATAATTGTGCAAAGATTGTTCGCATATCTCTGGCTGCAGTGAAATCATGGATACATTGTTCCATTTGTACACGGCCACAAAATGGAACAATGTGTCCATGATTTCACTGCAACCAGAGATCTGCGAACAATCTCTGCACAATTATCTGTGTGTGTAACTGGACCTTTAGGCAGCAGATGCAGTAAATCTTCCGCATCTGCTGCAAATTTGACAAAAACCGCTAGTGTGAAAGGGGCCTAAATCTTCTGTTGATTATCTGGTGCTTAAAGCGGATCTGTCAGATGAGTTTAAGGCTGTTTTCACACTGCGTATTTTTTCCTGTCCGTGGGATCCTACATTTTGTAGGACCCCACGGACAGGAACTGATCCGATTTGGCCCCATGTTATCCTATGGGCCACGGATCACATCGGATTTGGCCTCATTGCCATCCGATTTGTGTCGGATCCGATTCAGTCCGATTTTTGGCTGTATCCAATTGAAACCGAATTAGATCCAACATGATCCGTGGCCCATAACATGGGGGCCTATGAAGCACGGGTCTGAGAAACCATCGGATGGTTTCTCTGACCCGATTTTAGTGTACTGAGCATGCTTAAAATAGCTCCTAACCATCTAATTTCACTTCCGCAATGTATATATACATTGCGGAAGTGAAATTTAAGTGAAAGCAAGGGTTAAAAATAAAAAGAATCGATCCTCACCTGTCCAGCGATCCCCCGATGTGTGGCATCTCCGGATGTACAGGACCTGGCATGACGTCACAATCACATGACCGGTTACCGTAGTAACCGGTCATGTGACTGATGAAACTGAGCAGGTAGCCCCGCCAAGCCAGGAACTTTCAGCATCCGGAGCTAGATGCCGCACATCGGGGGATTGCTGGAGAGGTGAGGATCGATTTTTTTTATTTTTAACCCCTGCTTTCACTTAAATTTCACTTCCTCAATGTATATATAGATTGTGGAAATGAAATTAACCCGCACAGCTCATTCTGTGTCCAGATCCGTGATAATCAAGGACCCGGACACAGAAATAGGTTACCCCCTGTTGTGTTCATTCCTGTCCGTGGGATCCTACAAAAAGTAGGATCCCACGGACAGGAAAAAATTTGCAATGTGAAACCAGCCTAAAACAGCGGTGGGGAACTCAGGGCCTCAAAGGCCACAAACACGCCATGTTTTCAGGATGTCCTTAGACAGGGGTTGGACTCATCATCAGTGTAGATGATTATATTATCACCTGTGCAATACTAAGGAAATCCTGAAAACATGACCTGTTGACGGCCTTCAAGGCCTGGAGTTCCCCACCCTGCTCTAAAATGCTTATATGTACAAGTTGCTTTTTCAAAGATAAGTCCAGCAAACAAGAACAGTCCTTTCTTCCCTTAGGCCCCTTTCACATCACGATTTTTGTACATCCGTGGCTATCCGTTGTGAAACGGACAGCCACGGATCCGATCTTGCCCCCATGTTATCCTATGGGCGTCGGATCGGATCACATTTGGCCTAATTGGCATCCAATTTTGTGGGATCCGATTTGTGTCCGATTATTTGCTGGACCCAAAATCGGAGACTGCTCCGATTTTGGGCTCAGAAAAAAATTGGATCCCACAAAATCGGATGCCAATTAGGCCAAATCCGATCAGATCTGTGTCCTTTAACATTGGGGCCTATGAGCGCGGGTCCGAGGAAACAGCTGATCGTTCCTCGGACTCGATTTTAGTGTACTGAGCTGCTCAGTACACTAAAATTGCTCCAACCCTTCTAATTACACTTCTGCAATGTATAATATACATTGCAGAAGTGTAATTAAGTAAAAGAATGAGTTAAAAATAAAAAATCACTATGCTCACCTATCCTCGATCCACCGCTGCCTCCCAGCAAGGGGAGGCAGCGGTGGATCGAGGATAGGTGAGCATAGTGATTTTTTTATTTTTAACTCTTTCTTATATTTCACTTATACTTCACTTCTTCAATTTATATATTATACAATGCAGAAGTGAAAGTGCCCCGCTGTGTCCGGATCCGTGATAATCACGGACCTGGACACAGAATAGGTCACCCTGTTGTGTCCTTTCCTGTCCGTGGCATCCTACTAAAAGTAGGGTCGCACGGACAGGGAAAAAATCGCTATGTGACAGCACCCTTACTAAGAAATCACCACTCAAATTGATATGCAAATAATAATGAAACCTTTGGCACTCCAGCTCTATTTCCCATTACCGAGGCTGTCAGACAAGAAAGAGAATGCAAGGCCGGGAAATGATAGAGGCTTCAGTTCTACAATTGGTCTTTGGCTTCATTTTGATAGCAATTAAAACAGTGAATAGTAAAGGAACTGATTACGGTAGTTATGTAAAGATATTGCTGAACTTGTCTTTCAAATTCTCCATGCAAATATAAATAGTTTGGGATGTGAAATCCTGCTGATAGATTCCATTTAAAGGCTGTGCCAAATTTGTGATTTTAAAGCTTTATAATAAATGCAATTCTGCAATCAAGCTCAATTAAAGGGAAACTGTCGGGTCCCCTCTGCCCTTTAACACAGCAGCATTCATATCTGTATGGTAAAATTCCCGGCCTATCCAGCCCTGTATAATGTTATTCAATTAGCTCAATGTTTAAAAAAAAGTATTAATAAACTCTTTTTCTATGTTAATTAGGGCTTTGACTAGTAGATGGGGCATTCATGTCCCCATACTAGTCATCCCTCTTTTCATGTATGTGTCACGGTGCAGTGAGAATACTGATAAGGGAATGGCAGTTAAGGGCAGGGTGACCAGGGAAGACTAGTCTGACCCTAGTCTGGAAACCCTGAATGGCCCTGATCCCGAAGGTATCTCTGATGGTGAGAAGGTTTGTGCCTCCAGCCTCTCCCTAAAACTCCTCCACCAGCCCTGCACTATTCCCCCCTCACCCCCCTCCACAGAAACTCCAACAGAAAGGACATCAGCCACACAAACACACATGTCAACACAGCACGGCTTCCAGGCATAGAGGGAAACTCTATCAGCAGCACCACCTGGTGGAAGGAGTGGCTACTTAAAGGCTAGGGGGAGGGGAATTCAGATGAGTCACACATTAAATCCTTAACCAGCAGTTGAACCTAATAGTGAATGCAGTTCTGAAGCCCAACACAGGAGGCCAGGACCTTCACAACTATCAACCATGCAGCTGTTAAAGACAAACACATACACAGCAGCATCCAGCAATGTCAGCGCGTGACAGTGTGATAAGATGATTTCCCCATGTCGGTGTAAACATCAGCCCCTGGAAATCTCGCATATGCATGGGGCTCAATTTGGCAGCGTCACTGTGCCCCTGAAGCTGGGTGTACAGGTCCCGGTTTCAGAGAAGCACACTGCGCATGATTTTAAGTGCAGAAGCTGTTGTAGTGATCATGAGCAGTGCGCCTCTTTGATGCATACACCCAGCTTCAGATGCGCAGTGATAATGCCGAAGTGAGTCGTGTGTATGTATGAGATTTCCAGGGGCTGGTGATGACGCTGCTTCATGAAAACCATGTTATGCCCACAGGGGCGTGATATCATTCAGAGTATGGAAAACTAACGCCCCATCGACTAATGATAGCCCTAATTGTTATAGGAAAAGTAAAGCTTATAAATACTTTTTTTTTAGAACATTGAGTTATTTGAATAACATTATTCCGGTCTGGTTAGGTAGGGAATTTAGTCATACAGATGAGAATGCTGCTGGGTTGGAGAGAATAGGGGACCTGACAGGTTCACTTTAAAAATACTCTTTTGGTTTTATTTGCATACAGCTTCCATGTAGACCTATACGTTTATATGGTTACCAGCAACAGTATAAGCTGAGCACCATCTTATACAGCAGTCATATATTATTCCATTACATCAGCTTTCTGACCACATGGTCGGAATATACACAAGGTTATCATTAGCAGGGCTGTGGAGTCGGAGTCGGTGTCCATCTTGGGTAGAGTCAGATTCAGGAGAACTGAGGAGTCGGATGTTTAACTCACCGACTCCATAGCCCTGATCATTAGTAAAGGCGTCAATGTTAGATATTTTTATAGTATCATCCCATAAATGTAAATGAGCATGAGCTGTAATGCCAGGCACATCTGCTTCTAAAAGTGCAAGCTCTCATTGATTTATTGTTAATGTTAATGGCCTATCAGTCCATTAACTGCAGCTTGGTAGCATTATGGAACCTCAGCGAAAAGTTTGCTATCCTCTTGGATTGTGATTCCTGCTTAATGATCCTGACAATGATTTCTGGGATTAGAGTGCAGTCACAGGGGTGCCCTTGCTTGTATCATTGTAAAATAACGTGTTGTCTAGATAAAGCTATTGTGTGTGTGTGTGTGTGTGTGTGTGTGTTGTGTGTGTTGTATATATATATATACATATCTACTCTATAATTGCCGTAGGCATTTTCGTGTCGGCCCCCGAAATCGCCGTGGCTATGTCACGCTGTGACGTCACCACGCGCGAGCAATGGCCGCGAAGCGGCCATTGCGAGTCGCTGGCCGAAAATAGAACCAGAGGCTCGGCCACAAACTTAGCGATTTACCGCTGAGGTAGCGCGAGCAATGGCCGCGAGGCCATTGCGAGTCGCTACCTCAACCGCCGCATCTGCCGCAACTCCACCTATACTTTCAATGGGGATCTATTGCGACTCGCTGTGTAGCGCGAGCAATGGCCGCGAGGCCATTGCGAGTCGCTACACTTGCGGCGCGGTTGCGGTAATCCCCATAGAAAGTATAGGGGGATTTGCGGCAGGTGCGGCAAGTGCGGTTTTGCAGGTGCGGCAAGTGCGGTTTTGCACTTGCGGCAGGTTTGCCCGCGAAAATTCCGTGGCTGACTGCGCTGTTGCTGGGTAGCAACCCATTTTGCCTACCAATCACCATACTGCCCTTTGTCTACCAATCACTATGCTCCCACCTGCCGCAATTTAATAGTGTTTACTGTAAGTTTTCCTCACAAATTATTCCTGCCTTGGTGATCGTGTGGGACGGACGTCGGAAAACCAGTGCTGGAACCTCATCCCTACAAGACATCTTTTTGGGCCAATATAATCGATTATTAATGATTATTAATTATTAATATTATTATTAGTGTTAATATTAATTATTATTATTAATCGATTATGCCTTGGTGATCCTGTGGGACGGACATCGGAAGACCAGTGCTGGAACCTCATCCCTTCAAGATCAGCTAAGATATCTTTTTTAATCAATATAATTGATTATACATTATGATTATTAATTAATATTATTATTATTAGTGTTAATATTAATTATTATTATTAATATATTATTAATATTATTATTATATATTGATATATTCCTAATTATATATCTTTTTGGCTCAATATAATTGATTATTCATTAGGATTATTTATTTATATTATTATTATTAGTGTTAATATTAATTATTACTATTAATCCATTATTAATATTATTGTTATATTGATATATTCATTATTATATATATATATATTGATATAGATATATATATAATATATATATATATACATTATATAGATTAATATATATACATATATAGATATATATAGATGTCATATTATATATATGTATATGATTACTATATATATATATTGAATTATTTATTGATATATTCATAATCTACTATATAATTGCTATAGATATATATATAGATATATAGATATAGATATAGATTTATATATATCTATATATATATATACATGTCATATTATATATATGTATATGATTAGTATATATATATATTGTATATTAATCTCTCTATATATATATATATTATTTTTTTTTTTTTATTTATTTATTTATTTATTTTTTAATATTTTGATTATTATTAAATTGATATATTATTTGTTATTTTACGTGAATTTATTTGTATGAAGATTATTTTATTTTATTACAAAACCGCATCTGCGGCGCGGTTGCGGTAATTCCCATACAAAGTATAGGGGGACTTGCGGCAGGTGCGGCAAAACCGTACTTGCCGCAAGTCCCCCTATACTTTCTATGGGGATTACCGCACCGCAACTTGCACTTGTGGCGCGGTTGCGGTTATTCTTATGGGGATTACCGCAACCGCGCCGCAAGTGCTCGCACTCAGCCAGCGATTTGCAATGCGGCGCGATTGCGGTAATCCTTATGGGGATTACCGCAACCGCGCCGCAAGTATAAGATATAGATATATAGATATAGATTTATATATATCTATATATATATATACATGTCATATTATATATATGTATATGATTAGTATATATATATATAGTATATTAATCTCTCTATATATATATATATATTATTATATTATTTTTTTTTTATTATTTTTTTTAATTTTTTTTTTAATATTTTGATTATTATTAAATTGAAAGTGAACTTGCACTTGCGGCGCGGTTGTGGTAATTCTTATGGGGATTACCGCAACCGCGCCGCAAGTGCTCGCACTCAGCCAGCGAGTCGCAATGCGGCGCGGTTGCGGTAATCCTTATGGAAGCGGGCATTGCGAGTCTCTGGCCGAAAATAGAACCAGAGGCTCGGCCACAAAGCTAGCGATTTCCCGCTGAGGCTAGCGACTCGCTCTGACTCGCAGTTCTAAGGCGACTCGCTATGCCCGCGTAGCGGGCATGGCGAGTCGCCTTAGCAGCGCGGCCAATGCTTCGAGCGTATCAATATGACGACACTGACTCGCAGCGAGTGTGGACTCAGAAGGGGCAAAAAACCCATTCGTCATTATATAATAGATTGTATTGTATATTAATCTCTCTCTATATATATATAATATATATATATATATATATATATATATATATACACATTATATAGATTTAGATATATATATATATAAATATATATATACATGTCATATTATATATATATGTATATGATTATTAGTATATATATATATATATATATATATATTGTATATTGCTGCGGTTTTGCACTTGCGGCAAGTGCGGCCGCAAAACAAAACGTAGCTTTTTGACTAACAATCACTATACTCCCCCCCCCCACCCCCGCCGCCATTTTAGTGATTAATAATATGGTTAATCCTCCATTTTATAGTGTTTCCTTTAACTTTTCCTTACAAATCATTTCTGCCTTGGTGATACTGTGGAAGGACGTCAGAAAATCAGTGCTGGAACCTCAGCCCTACAATATCAGCTAAAGATATCTTTTTGGGCCAATATAATCGATTATTTATTGATATATTCATAATTATATATATATATATAGAGAGATATAGATATATAGATATATATAATATTACATATATATCTATATATATATATATTAATCTATATGTATATTATTAGTATATATATATATTGTATATTAATCTATATATATAATTTATATATATATATATATATATATATATATATACACATTGTAATTATTGCTATGCAGAATGTATATTGATTGCTTCCTTAAATAATATACTGTAGCTATTATTGCATACATTTTTCAGCACTGTGCTCAATATGAGCTCTGAGAAACAAAAAAGCTCTGTTAGAGCACAGAATGCTGCACGTCAGCGCAAGAAGCGTGCGCAGGAGGATCCGGAAACAAAATGTCTCCGTTTGCTTAAGCTCACAGAGGATTTAAATAAAAGAATTGCAAAGGAGTCTGCTGAAGAAAGAAGCAGTCGGTTGGCCAAAAAAGTTGAGGCGGAATGCAAAAGACGCAAAAAACAAAAGGTGAAGGTGCAAGGAGAACCATCTACCTCTGATATGGCGTCCATATCTGGGTCTCCAACACTTTCTGAAACTCAACTGCCTACAACATCTGGCCGTAAACAACAAAAGGTGAAGGTGCAACGAAAACCATCTACCTCTGATATGGCGCCTATATCTGTGTCTCCAACACTTTCTGAAACTCAACTGCCTACAACATCTGGCACGGGTAAAGTGAAGGGCAAATGTTCTTCTAAAACCAGAACAGACAAGATTGCTTCTGCCATGACAAGACATCAATTGGCTAAAGTCAAACGTTTACAAATTATGTCACCTACCTCAAAACAACGCCATTTGGCCCATTTGGCTGCCTTACAGCGTCAACTACGCCAAAAAAAAAACCTCCCTAAGAAGTCTCCAGTCACTACTTCTTTTGTTGGATGTATTGACAGTTCTACACAGCCACGCCTTATTTATGTAGGCATCTACAAAAAAGGTCATCTGTTGCTCACTTCACCTACGTCATCAATCCCTATTGGCTTTACTGATGACGATACCGCTATTTTAGAACATACCTGTGGGCCCATGAATGTGTTATGTGAACATTGTGAAGCACAACATTTTGAGGCTGAAAGGCCATCTGATGGACAGTTCTCCCTTTGTTGTCACAAGGGCAAAGTTAAGGTACCATTACCTCAGTACCCTGAGCTCTTCACTACTTTACTCAAAGGAGACAGCCCATATAGTAAAAATCTCATGGAGAATATCAGGAGCATTAATAGTTCCTTTGCATTTGCTTCCATGGGTGCAAGTGTTTCTCAACCACCTGGACACGGTCCTTATTGTTTCCGGATTCATGGCCAAATTTATCATAGAACTGGAACTCTCCACCCCACTGAAGGTCAAGTTCCAGCATATGCACAGCTGTATATTTTGGATAGTGCTACTGCTACTGAACAACGCCTACAGTCTCCAGAAAATCTCAAGTGTAATCCAGCCTTGATGAGAATTATTGCTGAGCAATTGGAAGGTATTAATCCATTTGTTTCAGCTTACAAAATGTTACGGCAAGTGGAGGAAGAGGAAGAACAGAAAGCATTGGAACATGGCACAAAAATGCCTAATATCATCATGGCAATTAAACAAGACAGAGAGCAAGACCCAAGACGGTATAACAACCCTACTGTCCATGAAGTCGCAGTCATCTTTGAAAATGCTGATGGAGAGCCACCATTTAATAGAGACATTTTAATACATCTAAAACCAGACCCAAATAATCCGTTGGCCCCCAAAACACACCAAATAAGTATTTTACACAGTAATTTGGATGCATTACTGTATCCATTGTTTTTCCCTCATGGAGAGCAAGGGTGGCATGAATCACTCATACAGCAAGGCCAAAATGCTCGCAGGGTGACACAGCTGCAGTATTACTGTTATTTGCTGTCAGTACGGACAGAATTCAATCCTGTCCTTAATGGAGGTAAACTGACACAGCAGTACTTGGTGGATGCCTATGTTAAGATCGAGGCCAATCGTTTAAATTTTATACGACAACACCAGAAGGATTTGAAGGTAGAAGATTATTGTCTCCTTCAAGAACATTTGCTGAGAAAATCCGTAGAAAAAGGAATCCCCATTGGCAAGACGGTAATTTTACCATCTTCCTTTGAGGGAAGTCCCCGAAACATGCAGCAGAGGTATCAAGATGCCATGGCGATTGTAACTAAATTTGGAAGACCAGATCTTTTTATAACGATGACCTGTAATCCAAAATGGAGTGAAATTGCAACAAATTTACAGCCATGGCAGCGTGCTGAACATCGACCGGATTTAGTGGCCCGTGTATTCAGGATTAAACTTGAAGCCCTTTTGAAAGATATTAATTCTGGATTATTTGGCAAGGTTTGTGCTATGGTTCATGTGATAGAATTTCAAAAGCGAGGCCTACCACATGCTCACATTCTAATTATTCTGGATGCCAACTCAAAACTAAGAACTGAGGTGGAAGTGGACAATACTGTTTGGGCTGAAATTCCTGATCCATTACATTACCCTGTGCTCCATCAAATTGTCATGCAACACATGATCCATGGCCCCTGTGGACAACACAATCCCAATTCTCCATGTATGGAGAATGGAAAGTGTAAAAAAGCTTTTCCCAAAAAGTTTCAAACAAAAACTGTTATCCCTGAGGATGCATATCCAAGTTATCAAAGAAACGAAGGACCTTCTTTTCAACACCATTCCAAGATGATTGATAATTCTTGGGTGGTTCCATATAACCCTTTCCTTCTATTAAAATATAAGTGCCATATCAATGTGGAAGTATGTGCTTCCATTCAGAGCGTAAAATACCTCTTCAAATATGTGTACAAAGGTCATGACAAAGCCAATGTGGAAATTTGTGAAACCAACATCAGACACGATGAAACTTATAAATTCATGGATTCCAGATATGTCAGTGCACCAGAGGCAGCTTGGCGAATCTTTGCTTTCCAAATGCATAGACAATCTCACAGCATTATTCGTCTTGCAGTACATCTGCCTCATTCACAATCACTTTTTTTTCACGAGGGTGATTCTGCGGACAACATCAGTTATTCAATGGACAGACAATCAACACTCATGGCCTACTTTACCCTCAATGAGAATGATCCTAATGCTCGGGAGTACTTATATCGTCAAATTCCGGAGCATTATGTTTGGAAAGAAGGTGCATGGGAAGTTAGAAGGAGAGGAGGTGCTTCAGTCATTGGTAGACTCTACACTGTTAGTATTCAAGAACAAGAACGGTACTATTTAAGGCTGTTGTTACTCCATGTTAAAGGAGCTACAAGTTTTGACAACCTTAAGACTGTTAAGGAAGTCACATACCCCACTTTTAAAGAGGCGGCATTAGCCCTTGGATTGCTGTTCGATGACACTGTTTGGAGAAAAACTTTATTGGATGCCTGTGTTCTCAATATGCCTGCACAGCTCCGTGACATGTTTGCGTATATATGTGTCTTTGGTCCTCCTAATCATCCCCTGGAGTTGTGGCAAGAATTTAAACAACACTTTCGTTCAAGATTACTGCCATGCCTACCACCCTGACACTGATGATTGTGAGCATTGTGAAAGATATGCCATGACTGATGTTGAACATGTTTTAAAATTTCATGCTAAACATTTTAATGATTTTAATCTGCCACGCCCAAAAAGAAAACCACACATTCGTCCTCAATACAACAAAGAAGAGTTAGTAAGAGCACATGAAATAGTTACCTTAAATGATCAACAACGTTTGGCCTATAATGCAATCCGTAAAGCTTTAGAGGATACAAGTGATAAGCCAAAGTGCTTTTTCCTTGACGGTCCCGGTGGAAGTGGGAAAACATATCTCTATCATCTATTGATTCATGAACTGAGAGGAGAAGGAGAAGTTGTCTCACCTGCAGCCAGTACAGGGATTGCTGCTAATCTATTGCAAGGAGGAAGAACTATCCATTCACTGTATGGCATACCAATACCAATTAATGAGACATCCGTTTCAAGAATCAAAAATGATACTGATGCGGCCCCAACATTTGAAGACTACCAAACTCTTCATCATCGATGAGTCTACTATGTTGTCAAAATACGCTTTGCATGTAATTGATCAATTATTACGGGATGTCATGACAACTGATGTCTCCAAGAAAAATAAATTACCCTTTGGAGGGAAAGTCATTGTTCTGGGAGGAGACTTTCGGCAGTGTCTTCCTATCATCTCTCATGGAACAAGGACAGATATCGTAGAGAGCTGCATTAAATATTCACGACAATGGCAGCTTTTCAATCAATTGCCGCTCATTAACAACATGCGCTCCATTGATCCGGATTATAGCAATTGGTTAATTCAATTAGGAAATGGAGAATTGTCCAATGATTACAACCTTGGTGATGATGTCATTGAGATCCCGCAAGACATGATCTGCACTGGCTCTTTAATCTTGGATATATTTGGTGAAAACATTGTCATTGATGTGAATAATGACGAAAGTATTCAGAATGCTGCATCACATGCCATTCTTTGTCCCAAAAATGACGCTGTGGATTTGATCAATTCAAAAGTTATGGATTGTATTCCTGGTGAATACATTGAATATTTGAGCCACGATTCCATTGATCCAGATGAGACAGAAAATCCCGAACAATATCCCGTGGAATTTCTAAATTCTCTAACACCAACAGGAATGCCTTCTCATCTCCTGAAATTAAAAGTTGGTACAATTATAATGCTTTTGTGTAATTTTAACAGCAGAAAAGGACTTTGCAACGGGACTCGGATGATTATTATTGCTTTGTTTGACAACTTGATACAAGCAAAAGTAATTTCTGGCTCGAATGAAGGAAATGTAGTCTTCATTCCAAGAATTGATCTCTGTCCATCAGAGACTGGATTGCCTTTCAAACTAAGACGTCGGCAATTTCCCGTGAAGCCTGCCTTTGCCATGACCATAAATAAATCCCAAGGACAAACTTTGGAGAAAGTGGGGATTTACTTGCCAGAACCTGTTTTTGGTCATGGACAATTATATGTGGCTTTCTCACGTGTGAAGAGACGATGCAATGTGAAGGTGAAAGTGGTGGATTCATGCATTCAAGGCAAATTGGTGCCTAACTGTGAGAAAGTCTTCACCAAAAATATTGTCTATCGGAATATTTTGGGATGAACTTTTGCATATTTTAATTTTTACCGTTTCTATTTTAAAAAAAAAAAAAAAAAAAAAAAATTAGTTTAGTCTTTTCAATTTCAGTTTTTTATGTGCATAGTTTATACAATGTTTGTGGAAAAACACATTACAGATTTCATTGGAGATGTGTATCATTCTGATTTTCTCACAGGGTGATAGAAACCACTATTTAAAGCTCCAGTACTCTATGTGCTGAGAGATTTGATTCTTATTCTTTAAAGGGAGAGGTTTTTGTGAACAGCTAAGAGACGGGTGGGATGGCTGTTCACACACATCTCATTAGCAAGGTGTGTTCCACATGTTTAGATAGATAGGGACAAACATAAATTATTAATTAGATTCTACCACGACATTTTTCTTACATTTTTTCACTTTGTTGAGAAATATACTAAATGATAATAATTGATCATGAAGGACTCACCAACAACATACTTGCTGTAATTTTCATAATTGCATATATGTAATTTGTACTTAACTTGCGGTTTGTGCAGACAACATAGTTGCGGCAGTGTCATCCACAACAACTGCAGTCACCTGTGGTTAGTTAGTGGATGCATCTTATGCACCTGCTGAAGCTATGTTAACTCCATTTACCGTAGGTTAACTACAAGTTTTTTTGTTATTGTATGGATATTGCTGCAAGTCTGTACTTGGTAACTCCTTCTGTATCAATTTACAAAATGTTATTATTTACATCACAATCCTCAAAAAATGTAAGAAAAATCCAGCTATTAACAATATCTAAATTATATCAATTCGGATTTAGTTAGAGTAGGTCCCACCAGGCGTAAGGGCATCTTGACGCGATTGGTGGGCTGACACAAACTGGCTGATACACACATTAGTACTGTTCATTCATCAATTCAAACAATTGACATATTAAGAAGTATTGCTACTTTGTGTTCTAAGACCCTTACAACATAATAGTTCAATTTTCCTTAAATGATATCAACCATACAAATATATGTAGTTGGTGTAAAGATGTCATTGGAATAATTGGATTATTATTTGAAAATCTAAAAAAAAAAAATAAAATATTCTAGACACCCGATGCATTTGCATCGGGCTCACAGCTAGTATATATATATATTAACTGGGGATTTTTTTTTTTTTTAACTTCATTACAATGTATGTTTACAAATAGGGTGGTATTATCCCCGACATACCTCGCCCGTTTCTCGCCTGACCTCTCCTCATTGTGTTGGGGCCAGTGCGGAGGACGGGGTACTCTTGCGCATATGTGGTGGCATTGCCTGAGAATTGCTCCTTTTTCGACTGTGATAACTAGTTTACTAAAAAATACTCACGGGCATCGCCCTTCTTCTCTCTCCTCAGTTGGCGTTCCTAAACGTGGGTATTGATTCCCTACTGCATGAGCTAACGGGTCTTGTATCGACTGTCTTAACAGCAGCGAAAATAACCCTGGTGGCTAAATAGCGCTCGCACCTACCTCCCACCTTAAATGAAGTTGCAGTAAGGTTGAATGTGATCCACCACCACGAATACTACCTCTCGTCAGACTGCAAGGCCAGAAACCATGTTTTGCACTCCTGGTCACCCTGGGCATCTCATCCTCTCGCCCTGCCGATTTGTTGATATGAATCCTTTGTTACAATGGAATAATGACAGGTTGTCCATCCAACCCCCACCCCACCCCCCCGAGTCTTGCCATGGTTGAACCTTGTGTTATTTTGACCTGATATGCTATATTGAAATTTTGAATAAAGATTATTGGAATACAAAAATAGAAATCTTACAATTTTCATAATGAGGCTGTTTTAAACTCATACATCAAGTATTTATTTTTTGCTGAAGAAATTATTTTTTCAGAATTCTCATTACCATAACAGGCAGGATTACGATGAAAGGTAGCACCTCTAAATACAGTTGATAACCAGAGCTAGTCTCAGACATATTATGACTCTATTTAAAGTCAAAGTGGAGACACTTGAGGAGTCTACATTGACTTTACCTTCATGATCATAATTGCTTATAAGTGAGGACACCTGAGGTCAACACTGCCTCTGTAACGGTGTTCTGAAAAGTGCAACATCAGGACTACTTTTCCATCGCAGTCACTGCATAGACTACACTCTGATAGTATGGCAGCTCTCAGGATACAGTATAACACTGACAGTGCGCAGAAACATGAGGTGAATGCTTAGATGTTCCTCCTGACCTCTGCCGCACTGTCATATATCTCAGTGTTGAAAGATATGAAAGAGGGAGACATATTGTGTGCACAGTGTGATGCGCTAATTTTTTATGCTAACACACACACACACACACGAAGAGGTTATCCATCTGAATCCATATGTCTGCAGTGACTAAGTGAATGCAGACTTATGAATCCTCATATCGCATGCCGAATCTGACTAGAGCGACCCAGCCTCACTCAATATATTTGCATTGAGCGAGGTTGTGCCCCTCTAATCATAATCTGCCCGAGAGGTTACATATCGCACAATCACGGCCACGTGACCGCTCTGAAATAGGCAAATCCTCATGGCGCACTGTGTATGCGCCATAAGTCTGCGGTTGCATAGAGTCCCTGCAGAATAATGGATTTAGATCTGACAATCACTTTAAGCTCACCCAGTCATCTAAATGTGCTCAAATATAAATAGTGTTCCTTTCGAACCCCATTAGTGTTCCCACACAGTACATTATTTCTTTCATGGTCCAAACACAGTATGATGTTCCCCATAGTGTCCCCCACATTTATATAGTATATTGTCCCCAATAGTCCTGTCCACACAGTATAATGCCCTTTTGTCCCTCCAACACACAGTATATTGCTCCCTTGTCCCTCCCACACAGTATAATGCCCTCTTGTCCCTCCCACACACAGTATAATGACCCCTTGTCCCTCACACACACAGTATAATGCCCCCTTGTCCCTCACACACACACAGTATAATGCCCCTTGTCCCTCCCGCACACAGTATAATGCCCTCTCGTCCCTCCCACACACAGTATAATGCTACCTTGTCCCTCCCACACACCGTATAATACCCCTTTGTCCCTACCACACACAGTATAATGCCCCTTGTCTCTCCCACATACACTATAATGCCCCCTTGTCCCTCTAAAAACAGTATAATGCCCCCTTGTCCTTCCAACACACAGTATAATGCCCTCTTGTCCGTCACACACAGTATAATGCCCTCTTGTCCGTCACACACAGTATAATGCCCACAGAGGCTGCCCACACACAGCATGATATCTTTAGTGTCACCCAATACCTTATGATCCCCCCATAGTGGTCTGTATATGTAATATGCTGCTCCCATACACTACATTTTCTGACACACTCTTTGGAGAAATTAAAATCCAAGACATACTGGTATATCTGTCCTCTAGAAAGGCACATATCCATCCACTTACACACTGAACACATAGGATTACTACTGTAAACATTGCCTATATATTCAGATTAAATATATAAAATCGAATAGCTTTGTTCCTCTTGCTATTTAAACCACTACCCCGAAGCCTTATACTATCATTATCGGGTATCCAATTGATCTGGTGGTGGAAGTTAATAATCTTTCTCAGGTTATTGTGGGGCTTCACAGTGACTGCACCGAGTTACAAATATATTCCATGAGTTTGAATCGGTTGGGTATATACTATATGTTGTAGTCTGACTGCAATAACCAATCAGAGATGTTGTAACAGAGGGTGTGCGGGGTAAGCAGAGGTATATGCATGAGGTTTAATGAGCGTACCCAGAGCAGTGTGACTACAGCATGGAGTATAATTCTCATGCTTTATTCTCCATTTTGTTTCCTTTTGCAGCCCCTAGCGCATACGGTAAACATTTTGTAGCACTAAAGTTCAAGTACCCATAGACTTATATGGGGTTCATGCTCAAGTTCGCGTCAAGTCCAATCCAGAACACAGATTTTATTTCAAATCTGTCCAGATCCGCTGAACCCAAACATCTGCAGGTTCACTCATCTCTAATCATTACTTCTTCAGAATTCTTTACTGCCTTCTTTCTATATTTCCTATAATTCCTTGTGCTGAGCCACAAGTCAGCAGTTTCCATACCCCCTCTATATATCCTCTTAAACACCTCCTATAGGCCAATCATAATCTCCTGTACAGCACACTGTAATAGGAAATAGAAGTAGTGCTCAAAGCACCAGAGCAGCAGCTCTACAAATACAGATGCTCTTGATGGCCCCAGGGCCGTGAGGTATTCGAAACCAAGCTTTTATGTTTCTTCTGGGGAGTCACAGGGGTCGTCGAGACCCTGGGTTCAGTGTTAAAAACATTCTTGAGGTGTGTATAGGAATAGAGTGGTTTAAAGGAATAATTGTTTTTGACGCCACCTGTGGTTTGCGGCTAGGGGTAGCCGCTGCTGCTGCAGAACCTCTGGGGACAATCGACGGGCATCTGGGATGTAATGGCTTCTCATGTGTGGAGCGGGTCCCCAGGGCAGGAGATAGTGTAATTGGAAGTCTCTGGCTGGCAGGGGTTAACGTTAGGCCTCGTTACCTTGCTCAGTGGCCTTCACAGCCGGTTGCTGCGCGAATAACACAGTCTCACACAGTTCTGCAACTCTATTCCCATGTTTACTCACAGCAAGCTTCAAGTTTTCAACAGGTTATACGATGTTACGTAGTCTCTCAGATAGGCTCCGGCCTGTGTAGTCATTAAGAGATCCGGGTAGCAGGTATAAGATTCTCGGTGGTGTGCCTGTCCTGGCCTCTCTCTCTACCTGGTCTCCGTTCCTCAGCGCCTGTGCTTGACAGCGCCTCCGCGTTTAGAGCCATGATCCGGCAGCCTCGGGTATTAGTGGGCGACTGGTACCTTGTCACCGAACCCTTGTCCAGCTGCTTTCTCTGGGAATACGCCAGATGTGTGAGCCACAGCTCCTATAAAGCTTGTAGCCTCCGGTTCAGCGGTTCGGTATTAGACTTCTGTGCCACGTTCAGGTCCAGTCCCTGTTTCAAGACCACAACCCCTCTGTTTGGTATTGCCAGTCCCAGAATCAGACGCACAGGCAACTTCAGCTCCGCAGGTGCCCCTAGGGTTTCTTCCTCTTGGTTACCCAGGATGAGCGCAGCACAGCTCAAGTCACCTTCTCTGCAGTTTATCTGTTCTCTCCTTCTCACTCGACTCCTCCACTCCTTCAACTCTGCATGCTAGTTGTTTACGGTTCTGTTACTCAACTCCAACTCTCACTGCTCCCTCGTTCTTCTTTGTGTTTTTCTACCCAGAATTCTCTACCCCCATTGTCCCACTGGGCCCTCCCCCTGGTTTGCCCATGGTGCCCCTGGGTCCTAAGTGTGTGTGTGTTGAGGATCTTCACACCTACCATACCCCATCTCCTGATTAATGGAGAACCACACCCTGGCTTGGTGCAATACCCATTGTGGCGTCCAGACCGGTGGGGCGCCACACTCTCCTACGGATGGATGGATGCATACAACCATGGATGGGATGGATGGATGGGAGAGATAGATGCATGTGGTAATGAATGTATTGAAATTTTTAAGTACACAGCATATATTCACCTTGCTAAATACATACAGAGACAAGATAGAGCTGTGAGCATTCACAGATACCGGGTGAGCTCTGCTGAATGTAGCCCCGCCCAATTACATGGCAAGATAACCCCACCCATTAGTCGGATCTTAATCTGACATGACATCACAGGAAGTCAGAAGATTCTTAGCCAAAGATCATGTGACCAGAACAGGGTCAGGTTACAGCAGGATTTAAATGCAAAGTATGTAAAAAATTATTGTTTATTCATAGCAGTCATTTCATATAAAAGGGACATGCAAGCATTAAATCAGGGGTTAACAACCTACGGATCTCCAGCTGATCTGAGAGTAAAACACTCCAAGCGTGTCCAAACATCCGCTCCACAGATTATAACTGTCTGTTATTCATGTATCTGACATTCAAACATATGTAGTTAATTTTGCCAAAATATTTTTTCTTTATAAATGACAATTTATAATTATGAACACACTGACGGCCTGCACCCGGGGGGACAAACACAGTAATTACTGACTCAGGCAGAGACGTAAAATTAAACTGCCCTCGCCTATATCTTTGAGAAAAATAAACCCATGGGGCAAATGACTGTCTGTGTCGCTCAGCCTGGTACAACATCCAGTAATTATCTCTTGTTAAATCTCTCAGGTGAACAGAACTAAGTCGAAGGACAGATGCGGAGAGGCGCGGCCCAGTGCATCACATTACTCTGCAGTATTTGTTAGGATTTACATTGTCCAGGATAAATGTGTTACTGAGGCAGACACCCCTGGAGGGGCTAGGGTTTCTGAAGTCTGGGTGGAGGGAAGAATTCAATTCAGTTGCCTCTTTCTAGGAACAATGGGATTCAAAGAGACAATGGAGCAGTGGGAAGCGATGTTAGTAATGAGATGCAGGACAAAAATGGGTCAGCGCCTTGTGTATTTATGCAACTGAATAAGAAGCATATTTCTTTTATTTTCCATTGAAAATACAGGTTAAACATATTTCTATTTTACAATTATGAACATATATTCGGTGGCATTAGCTACTTCATGAAACATTTATACTGTATAATACCATATGATATACAATAAAAAGTCCCATAACAGAATCTAGTGGTCCAAAATCTTGTTTAAAATACAGAATTGCAAGTGTATCTGTAATATCACAAAGGAAGATGACTGCGCTAGATAAAGAACACACAGGATGATTGAAACTGCTTCCTTAATCTGATATTGTGAACAATATTTAACAGGGAACTCCGGGGAGGTAAACATTTTTAGTACTGTCCCTGCCCTCCCACATGATGAAGCAGAGCTGGACACCACAGTTATAGGATGTATAGATCACTTATAAATTAATAAAATCATATCTGCTCCTCAGCTCTTGCCCCTCCCTTCAGGGACAGAGACATTCAGCCTCATGCTGTTGGTGAGATCAGGAGGTGTGTTGGGGGTGTGGACCCTGGGGGCTCCAGGATCATCTTACATTATTACTCCCTCATACTTCTGTATGGACAGGGGCGTGGCAGGGGAGTGGGCATCGGACCCAAGGGCACATTACATACTGCCCCTGATATATCCTATGTAATGTAAGAACAAGGGTGTTTTCCCTTCAAATAGCAATCATGTCACCAAGTAGATATAAGTATACGCTGTAATCTTCTGCTGTACAATGATATGATAATGCATAGTGTGTACTGTCATGTATCAGGCTAGGAGCAGAGGCAAAGCACTGCATTGATTGATTCAGCACTGCCATGGTCTCCCCTTCCCCATATCAATTTGGTAGCTTTTTGTCCCTTGAAACTTTAGCACTGTACATGACTGAATCTCTCTGTCCCCTAAAGGAAGGGTGAGAGCTTAGGAGCAGATATGATTTTATTGATTTATGAGCAATCTATAGATCCTAGGACTGTAGTGTACAGCTCTGCTTCATCATGTAGGAGGGCAAGGACAGTACAAAAAAAAATGTATCTCCCCAGACTTCCCCTTTAACACAAAGGGGAATCAATTTGCCAATAGTTTTTTTTTTTTAATTCATCAAAATGAAACGTCAAACATAAATAATTCAGGAACGCAGTCAAGCAGCACACAAGGTGAAATCCGATTCACAAATAGGCAAAACGAGAAACTTGTAAAGATTTTATTAATCTCTAGAAAACACTTCTATAAATAAAAACAATTCACAAATTACTGAAAAGTTTTTTGTTGCCAGAATCCAAACTTTTCGATAATGCAGTTCTTACAAGAACACATACATACACCAATTATGGACTTTACATGTAAAAGTCATGATCTCTAGCAAAATTATTTCCATTTAAAGAAAAAGGAGTAGAAATTTATTTTAATATATATTTATATATTACCCACAGTAGGAAAATATTTTGTACATTTTCAACAAATTTTATATTATCAATAAACAAGCAGAACAATCATATTTTTTCATTTTTGCAAACTCAAAAAACCATTAGCTGCAAATCTCCCCGTGTAATAGGGATAAGCTCTCGATAACATTCAATCTGTATGAGGACCAAGCAATTACATTAGCGATGGTCTGGCCCCCATATGTTTTACAGTTTGTAAAAGGGCCTCAGGCTGGGGTCACAGTTGCATTTTTCACAAGCGTTTTTGGAGACCTGCGTTTTCAAAAACGCATGTAAAAAACGCACCCATAGGCCCCCATGTTAAAAAACGCATGCCCTAATAGCAAAAAAGCATGTGTGACAGTACCATGCGTTTTTGGTGCATTTCCAAAAACGCATGCGTTTTTTAATATGGGGCCTTATGGGAAACGCATGCAAAAACGCATGTACAATTAGTGCCATTCAAAAACGCATGCATTTTCCATAGGAGCCCATGTTAAAAAAACGCAAGCGTCTTAGAAAACGCATGCGTTTTTTTAACATGGGCTCCTATGGAAAACGCATGCGTTTTTGAATGGCACTAAATGGTACTAATTGTACATGCGTTTTTGCATGCGTTTTCCATAGGGGCCCATGTTATAAAAACGCATGCGTTTTTCAAAACGCACCAAAAAATAGTGCATGCACTATTTTTTGGTGCAGATTTAAAAACGCAGCTAAAAATGCAGGGAGCCATCACACATCTTAAAAAACTCATGCGGACATGTAAAAACGCATGAGTTTTGTTAAATCACTAAAAAATACTCATGTCAACTGTGACCACAGCCTCAATGAGCGGAGGTTGAGTTTTTATATCATCAAGCAGGGCTGATTGTGGGCATATATCTGCTGTAGTAAACCCATCTTAACAGGGGTTGTTTGGTACTTTTATACTTAAAACCTATTATTAGGATACCAGGTTGGTGAGGGTTCAACACCAGGCACCCCTGCCAATCAGCTTTTCCTGGTGGCGCTGGAAGGGTATAATTAGGTATGTGAGCGCGTAAGACAGCTCTGTCAATATATACAATATATAGTGGTCATGGCAAGGTACTGAACATATGCCACTATTCCAATGAATAGCAGTGGATCTGTGGCACCCTGCTGCAGACACTATACAGTAGATGGAGGTGTGCTGTTCCACCATGCAACTGAGCAAATCCTGCCGCTGTCTACCGGGAACAGATGATCGGCAACCTCACCGATCTGGTAATGACCTAACTTAAGGATAGGTCATCAATAAAAATAAAGTACTGGAAAACCCTTTAAAATAAGTAATACAATTTGTAGAAGGCCATAGGATAGCACATCCAGTGTCTAAAAGTCCAGGTTTCTTAAACACTATTTTAAGTACTACATGACTCAGTGCCCTCTAATGCCCTTTTTAGTAACAGTGAAATATTAAAGGCTCTTAACATTTACAAGACACCATAAACTGTGGACTTGTTAAAGAATGACGTTTCTGTGTGGAGCTAATAGAGATCGATAAATAGACCCTTCATGTTTTATGAGCTGAACAAAGGAATGAACAGAAGTCTTGGTTCTGAGTGTTGTCTTTCATGAGAGATGAAGATCCACGAACGGTCTCTGGAAACGTTATTGAGTGCTGACTTCCACAAGTTCACTTTTCACTCTCTTCCTCCATAGACTGTCAGGGTGTTTCCACTGTACAATGAGAAGAGGATCTGGAATCTTCACTGACCTGAATTACAACATTCAATTGTTTTCACATTGGCAGAACGCACACCGGAAAATCGACTAGTTCAGTGTTGTTTACAGCTATGCAGACAGTTTGCCAGGTTTGATGAAACCCGCCCAAACTGGGATAAACTTAAAATAGGCATATAATGAATAACATACAAAGACATTGTAAGGATGGAAACCAAATGTCACTTGGACTATTGTAATCACTGGCTCTAGTTTTTGCTGACAGGCTGCAAAAGTTGCAAATAGAGCAATATATGGAGAGGAGAGAAATGTGTATACTGCAACCAAAAGATTACTTGCACTAGGACTCTGCTTATACCCCAAAGTACGGCAAACAAGGATTAAAATCGGCAAAATCCAATACATGCAATCATTATTTCCCCTGACGTTGGGGATCTGTTAGGGAGGTATCATAAAAATGGCATATGCAGTTCAAAATGTCCTATCAGCAGGTCATAGAAATAAGGGGCTACAAAAGCAGCGCTATACACAACCTTATGTCTAAGGCACCGTTCACACACTGCATTTTTGCACTTTTTTTGAGGATCCGTTTTTTCTGACCTTTGAAAATCCATTTTTTGAGCAGGTGAAAAAACACATTGTGTTCACACGCTGCGTTTTTTTTATGCTTTTTTTGAGGATGCTTTTTTTTTTCTGCACTGCCAGTGAGGACAGTGAAAAGGGGTCCCTGATGTCATTTCCCTATTTAATTTTTTTATCGTATTATTTTATATTTTTTTATTTATTTATTACATTTTTTATTTTATTGTTATTATTTTATTATTATTATTTTATTTTATTTATTATTTCATAATTTTTTTGGATTCCGCTGACACATCAGCTGAGCGTTTAAACCGCCCGCCAAAACCGATCAGCTGATGTGTCAGCTGATCATACAAACCGGCCGGCAAAACCAATCAGCTGACACATGAACTGATCGGTTTTGGAGGGCGGTTTAAACGCTCAGCTGATGCTGTCAGGTGACACATCAGCTGAGCGTTTAAACCGCCCGCCAAAACCGATCAGCTGATATATCAGCTGATCGTACATACCGGCCGGCAAAACCAATCAGCTGACACATGAACTGATCGGTTTTGGAGGGCGGTTTAAACGCTCAGCTGATGCTGTCAGGTGACACATCAGCTGATCGGTTTGCCGCCCGGTCAGCTGACTTGCAGCGATCGAACGCCTTCCTGGGACCCTCGGCGGAGATGTATTTTAATTTTTTTATTTTTAACCATTGCTTTCTTTTATTTCGCTTTAGGCGATAGCACACACGTCACATGGCAACAGGATTATTTCTGACCCCGTGTGACAGGACTTCCTCCTGCGCCCGCAGGTGTCTGAACAACAATGCGTATTCCAGCTCCTTATAATGAGGCCTGTGGGAGAAAGTGCGCTCCTTTTTGCGCAAAGAATTGACATGATCATTCTTTTTACAGACGCCCTTTCGGCCCCAAAAGTGTGTCCGCAAAATGTGCAGCGTCTGAACGACAAAAGTAAATTTCCATTCACTTTGCTGGGTAACAGATACAGATGCGCATTTGGGCAAAAGCGCGGCGTAAAAAAACGTGGCATTTTCATAGCATGAGTCTGGATTAATGGATTACTGCAATTCTCTACTAATTGGTCTCCCTCTTATTAAACTCTCTCCTCTCCAATCCATCCTGAATGCAGCAGCCAGGATTATATTCCTCTCCAAGCACTTCACCGATGCCTCTATCCTTTGCCAGTCATTGCACTGGCTGCCCATCCGCTACAGAATACAATATATAATTATCACTCTGACCCACAAAGCCCTCCACAGTTCTGCACCGCCCTATATCTCCTCCCTAATCTCTGTCTATCGCCCTACACATGCCCTCCGTTCTGCAAGTTACCTAAAACTGACATAATCTATAATCCAAACCTCCCACTCCTGTCTCCAGGACTTCTCACGAGCTGCACCAATTCTCTGGAACGGATTACCAAGAACAATTCAATTAATTCCAAATATCCATAGCTTTAAGCAAGCGTTAAAAACACATCTCTTTAGACTAGCCTACCACCTCACCTCATCTATATAATTCCCATTCTGTTCTTCTCCATATCTGGCCTCTTGTATCATCTTTCTACACCCCATGTATTTTATAGCACTTTATCTGTATTTGTACAGATCCTGGCTGGTGAACGGTTCATGCAGCATTATGTGAATCCCCTATTTATTATATTGATAGCTGGACCATATATGACAGCATTTGTTGCTATTACCTTTTGTGTCTCCCCTATTTCCTCATAGATTGTAAGCTTGCGAGTAGTGACCTCACTCCTAATGGGCTCAGTGATGTATTTATTTATTTTTTGTCTCATATGATCTGTATTGTGTTATATTTGTATTGTCTCATATTGTATTTTATTTTATGTTATTATTGTATTGTATTTTATTATATATTATTGTATTATATTGTATCATATACCCTCTGAATTGTAAAGTGCTGCGGAATATGTTGGCGCTATATAAATAAAAATTATTAGTAGTATTATTATATAGGATGGATTTAAAACTCTTGCTTCCAGACCACAATTGATACCTGGGGCAATAAAATGCATGCAGTGAATAAGAGGTGTACCTGGCAAGTATAAAACCAGAGTAAGCCAAAAAAGCCAGAAATGGATTGCAAACTGGGAACTACAGTTCATTAATGAATTCAAGCCCCCAAACTAGAGATTTACAATCAAAATAAATGGTGGTTGACAGGAGAATTGGTTTACTTTACCCTTTTCTTTACTAATTAGAATAGAGGATAGGCATAGTCGTGAAGTAGCTGCAATAAGTTACTAACTGCAACTGCCCTCCATTATTATGGGTTCACTAGAGCACATGAAGAAGGGGCAAGAAAATGATTTTCAGAGCTTCTTCCAAGTAGATAACTTGAAGGAGTTCTCCAGGCTTAAAGGCCACTTCACACACACAGATATCTGAGTCCAATATCTGAACAGATCTCTGGTTGCAGTGAAATCATGGATACATTTTGTGGCTTTGTACAAAATGGAGCAATGTATCCATGATTTCACTGCAACCAGAGATCTGTTCAGATATTGGACTCAGATATCTGTGTGTGTGAAGTGGCCTTAAGTTTCAAGTCTGCAATCACTCTATGTGCTGTACACATGGGAATCCTCACAGCATGCAAAGTGTGCACTGTCAAAACTTTCTGGTGCTGGCGCCAGGAGCGATTTGCATACGACCTGCTACATACTGACTAGACATGACTGCCTCACTCAATTGACTTGTATTGAGTGTGGCTGTGCATGTATAGTTGGCATGTAACCGCATGTATGCAAATTAAATACTTGAGGTCACGTGCTTGCCAGCTCCCAGCGCTGTCACTGGACAATACTGACAGCATGCTGGTACCCAAAGCTTTTGACAACTCTTTTAAAGGGAATCTGTCACCATGAAAATGCAGTCCAATCTGCAGGCGTTGTGTTAGAGAGCAAGGAGAACAAAACAGACTGCTAAATAGTTTTGTGAGAAAGATTTATTCATTCATGTAAACCTTTGCTCTTTCTGGGATTTTTGGTCCCATGGGCGGTCCTATCATTGACTGACATCTTTCTTTGTATAAGTGTGCTTATGTTAGGACTTTGGATCTTCTATTGGCATTCTGTGCATCTTGCTCCTTTTCAAGATGGTGTCCGCTGCTTCATGCGATCCTGCTCTCTGCCTTTACAAACCACAACCTAGCCATGCTTGAGTATTCAGTTTGAATTCCTGGCTCCCTGTTGCTTTTCCAGTCGGTTCCACCTCCTACTGATCCACTCCAGGAACTGCTACTGGTCTCCAGCAATCTCGCCCGCCTCCAGCTTCTCTCCTTATTTCAGCTCCCTTTGTTTAGTTCCCCAACTCTGCTGCTCTTTCACCAAGCCCAGCGTCACGTAAGCATTTTGTGCCCTGTCAACACTTACTAAACTCTTGTTTATTGTGCAGATGAAGCTCTCTGGACATTCGGGACTTTTTTAAAGCTGCATTGCACTCATAAGTATAGGACTTGTTTTTCTGTGGATTCCCATTCCCAGGCCTCTGGGTGTTTATTATTCTTGAACTGTGTTTTTCTCAATTGTTTTTTTCCCTTTGAGAATTATCATTAGAAACTTCCTAATTTACGTTATCGTGCTAGAACCATTTCAAAAGAATTTCAGTTGTTACTGACGCGCCCCGGGGCTCGGGTACTCAGCTCTCAGGCGGGGCTTCAGTCTGTTGGGATGTCACGGGTGGCTTGCCCGAGGCCGTGGCCCTGGTGGTCAGCTAAATAAAGGGGATGAATAAATATGGGAATAAGTTTTTGTCTTCGTGACGCCACCTGCAGTGTCTGGTAATGCTCACCAGCGCCGCCACAGCCCACGGGTGGTCGATGGTATTACGGCTTAGATGGATTAGTCCCCCGCAGGCGGGACTGGACCGCCGGGGCAGCGTTGCTGTAAGAAAGCAGTTTATAAAGAAAGGATGCAGCGGAGTCAGGACTTCACTTCACCGGGTAGCTTTACTGAATACTTCGCCAAAGTCATACAGTTCAGCAGTTCATCTGGTGTTATATTGGCAAATGCTCTGGATGCTGCAATTGGGATTTCTGGCTACTAGATGGATTCCTCTTTGTGTTCCTTTCTTTTTTCTTTCTTTCCTTGCCTCCCAGTGGCAATGAAGTCTGTCTCCTAAAGATGATCAGACCTCCCGCTGCTTCTAGTCTCCTCTCCCTTGTACCCGTCGGGTTAACCTTTTGCTTGTCCTTCGCAGGATCCGACTGCAGGACTGGCCTCCCTTTTGTGGGTTCTTTGGGAGACGGGGTCATATCTATAATATCCCCGTTCTTCGGATTCTCTGTGAACCATAAAGGAATTCACAGTTGCAGGCTTCGCTACCCGGTTCTCTCTTTTAGAATGAACTCTCTGCTTATAAGGACGTCTCCCTCCTGAGTTCCTGTTTCTCTCGCCTTCTTCTTTCTGGGATCTTCTCCTTATGAAGGCCCCTCAGCCGAGGGGACCCTCCTTGCTCCCTCTCTCCAACTCTCTTACTCACCAACAAACTACTTAACTAACTGCACTAGTTCCCCCTAGAGGTCGCTATATCCCTCCCGGGGTCCCTTCCACCCACTATTCTAGTGTGTGAGTGCTGCTCTAGGGCTCTATCTAGCGACCATAGACCCAATTGCAGTGAGGTGACTACACCGATTTTCTGGTTGCAGTACCCCTTTTGTGGCACCTACGTAGTGGGGCGCCACATTACCTGTTTTGATAAACTTACTCATTTGCTGTACTTTACATTATATCTGCCACGTGTGATATAAATAGACTTGTTCACCTTAAAAATTGGTTTTCAGTCTGTCTGTGCCCCCATCTGCTAATAGATCCTCAAGTAATCCTACAGCACATTACAGCATATAGACACAGATGCCAGTCACTTGGACCACCCACTGGACCAAAAATCCCAGAAAGACAAAACAATTACAAGGTTATACTAAATATTCTTAAATAAAACTACATTTTTATCTACTCAGCTTCCCCTGCTCTATAACATCGTGCCTACAGACTGGACTGTATATTCATGGTGACAAGTTCCCTTTAAATTGGACTCTGTAAAGTGTAGAACTCACTGCTATTCTAATCGAATGACAAATATGCAAGTTATACCTGATATGACATACCTCTAGTCTAGAATCAAGAAAGTGATGCCACCAAGACTCTAAAGTGGCAACCCTTCTGCTCAAACCATACCAGATTGTCTTTCGTGTAAGGGTTTTGCCCTGTTTCAGGAACACTGGTGCTAAGACACACACACACAAACACACACACACACACACACACACACACGCCTCTCTCTAACCTTTTCACATTCAGGATGACACCTGACTGCGAGTTCCTGGCAGATTTGTACTTGCAGTAGGCACTCGCTTGTTTGCTCAGCTGGCTTCTATCCAAATCCAGACTTATTTTTTTTCTTAACTGAACAATTTACACGTCACCATTCACAACCACTGTATACATGCAAAGTTTACAAAACTGTTAATACTTGTGCAAGAGTGAAACCACATCTTCACCCTGAATTATAACAGTTTATGTAGATTTACTGGAGCTTGTAAAAGGATAGAGTACAATATTAACAAGTGGTTAACCAGAAGGGTGGAGGGTTAATGTCACTACTGACAGATGTAGTAATTATATCCACTACTATGTTTAATCCACTGGTCTCACTCCTATATATACATTTTAGTAGTGAGTTTATTGAAGTTTTACA
>JARQOC010001843.1:0-33955 GCA_033576535.1 Allobates femoralis | reverse complement strand
GTGGATACACAGCTGATAGTCCTACTGTGCTCACCGTGAAGCATGGAGGAGGAGGTGCGATGGTGATGGGGTGCTACGCCAGATGACCTGGCCTCCACAGTCACCAGACCTGAACCCAATTGAGATGGTTTGGGGTGAGCTGGACCGCAGAGTGAAGGCAAAAGGGCCAACAAATGCTAAGCACTCCTTCAAGACTGTTGGAAGACCATTTCCGGTGACTACCTCTTGAAGCTTATCAAGAGAATGCCAAGAGTGTGCAAAGCAGTAATCATAGCAAAAAGGTGGTTACTTTGAAGAACCTAGAATATAAGACATATTTTCAGAAGATTCACACTTTTTTGTTAAGTATATAACTCCACATGTGTTAATTCGTAGTTTTGATGTCTTCAGAGTGAATCAACAATTTTCATAGTCATGGAAATACAGAAAACTCTTTGAATGAGAAGGTGTGTCCAAACTTTTGGTCTGTACTGTATATATAATGTAGTTCCAGATTCCATTCCAGATTGTCTTGAACCTCCACTGATGACATTTTCCAAAAGTATCTTAACCCCTTCATGACCTTGCCATTTTTTGCAATTCTGACCAGTGTCCCTTTATGAGGTTATAACTCGGGAACGCTTCAACGGATCCTAGCGATTCTGAGATTGTTTTTTCGTGACATATTGGGCTTCATGTTAGTATTAAATTTAGGTCGATAATTTTTGCGTTTATTTGTGAAAAAATAAAAAATATGGCAAAAATTTTAAAAATGTTGCAATTTTCAAATTTTGAATTTTTCTTCTGGTAAACCAGAGAGTTATGTGACACAAAATAGTTATGAAATAATATTTCCCACATGTCTACTTTACATCAGAACAATTTTGGAAAAAAAAAAAAATTTTGTTAGGAAGTTATAAGGGTTCAAAGTTCATGAGCAATTTTTCATTTTTCCACCAAAATTTACAAAACCATTTTTTTTAGTGACCACATCCCATTTGAAGTCCCTTTGAGGGGTTTACATGACAGAAAACACCCAAAAGTGACCCCATTCCAAAAACTGCACCCCTCAAGCTACTCAAAACTACATTCAAGAAGATTATTAACCCTTCAGGTGCTTCACAGGAACTAAGCAAATTGGAAACAAAAAAATGGATATTTTAATTTTTCTAACAAAAATGTTCTTGTATCCTCAATTTTTTCATTTTCACATGGGCAACAAGATAAAATGGATCCTAAAATTTGTTGGGCAATTTCTCCTGAGTATATCGATACCACATATGTGATCATAAACCACCGTTTGGGCGCACGGCAGGGCTCTGAAGGGAAAGAGAGCAATTTGACTTTTGGAGCTAATTTTCCATTCAAAAAGTGAAATGGCGCTCCTTCACTTCTGAGCCCTGCCGCGCGTCAAAACAGTGGTTTATGACCACATATGAGGTATCGGTGTACTCAGGAGAAATTGCCCAACAAATTTTAGGATGAATTTTATCCTGTTACCAATGTGAAAATGAAAGAATTGAGGCTAAAAGAACATTTTTGTGAAAAAAAAGTACTTTTTCCATATTCACAGATCAATTTGTAAAGCATGTGGGGGTTCAATATGCTCACCACCCATCTAGATACGTTCCCTGGGGGGTCTAGTTTCCAAAATGGGGTCACTTGTGGGGGAGCTCCAAAGTTTAGGCACACAGGGCTCTCCAAACGCGACATGGTGTCCGCTAACAATTTGAATGGAAAATCACCTCAAATTGTTAGCGGACACCATATCGCATTTGGAGAGCCCCTGTGTGCCTAAACATTGGGGCTCCACCACAAGTGACCCCATTTTGGAAACTAGACCCCCCAGGGAACATATCTAGATGCATTGTGAGCACTTTGAACCCGCAGGTGCTTCACAAATTGATCCGTAAAAATTAAAAAGTAATCTTTTTTCCACAAAAATGTTTTTTTCATTTTCATGAATTAATTTGTGAAGAACCTGGGGGTTCAATATGCTCACCACCCATCTAGATAAGTTCCCTGGGGGGTCTAGTTTCCAAAATGGGGTCACTTGTGGGGGAGCTCCAAAGTTTAGGCACACAGGGCTCACCAAACGCGACATGGTGTCCGCTAACAATTTGAATGGAAAATCAGCTCAAATTGTTAGCAGACACCATGTCGCATTTGGAGAGCTCCTGTGTGCCTAAACATTGGGGCTCCCCCACAAGTGACCCCATTTTAGAAACTAGACCCCCCAGGGAACATATCTAGATGCATAGTGAGCCCTTTGAACCCCCAGGTGCTTCACAAATTGATCCGTACAAATTAAAAAAGAAAATTTGTGTGAAAAAAAAAGTATTTTTTACCTTATTACAGATCAGTTTGTGAAGCACCTGGGGATTCAAAGTGCTCACTATGCATCTACATAGGTTCCTTGGGGGGTCTAGTTTCCAAAATGGGGTCACTTGTGGGGGAGCTCCAAAGTTTAGGCACACAGGGGCTCACCAAACGCGACATGGTGTCCGCTAACAATTTGAATGGAAAATCAGCTCAAATTGTTAGCAGACACCATGTCGCATTTGGAGAGCTCCTGTGTGCCTAAGCATTGGGGCTCCCCCACAAGTGACCCCATTTTAGAAACTAGACCCCCCAGGGAACATATCTAGATGCATAGTGAGCCCTTTGAACCCCCAGGTGCTTCACAAATTGATCCATACAAATTAAAAAAGAAAATTTGTGTGAAAAAAAAGTATTTTTACCTTATTACGGATCAGTTTGTGAAGCACCTGGGGATTCAAAGTGCTCACTATGCATCTAGATAGGTTCCTTGGGGGGTCTAGTTTCCAAAATGAGGTTACTTGTGGGGGAGCTCCAATGTTTAGGCACACAGGGGCTCTCCATAAGCAACCTGGTGTTTGCCAACAATTGGAATTGTTAGCGGACACCAGGTCGCGTATGGAGAGCCCCTGTGTGCCTAAACATTTGAGATCCCCCACAAGTGACCCCATTTTGGAAACTAGACCCCCCAGGGAACATATCTAGATGCACAGTGAGCACTTTGAACCCCCATGTGCTTCACAAATTGAGACGTATAAATGAATAAAGAAACTTTTTGTGAAAAAAACATACTAGTCTAGTAGTTACAATTCGCAGCATAGGGGACCCAATACATTTGGGTCTCTCCATGCTGAGGATTCCAGCCCCCTAGCTGCCAAGTTGTACCTGGCTGGCAACCAAAAATACGGCAAAGCTCCATGTCATTTTATTTGTAGAATTAAAAAAAAAAAAAAAATGACATGGGGCTCTGCCATATTTTTGGTCCAGCCAGGTACAACTTGGCAGCTACGGACTGCCACCAGCCCCCAGCTGCCTCATTGTACCTGGCTGGAACCAAAAATACAGCTAAGCCTATTTTTTTTTTATTTCTAGAATTATTTCTAGAAAAAAAATGACATAGGGCTCCGCCATATTTTTGGTCCAGCCAGGTACAACTTGGCAGCTACGGACTGCCATCAGCCCCCAGCTGCCTCGTCATACCTGGCTGGAACCAAAAATACAGCGAAGCCCTTTTTTTTTTTTTAATTTCTAGAACTAATTCTAGAAAAAAAATTACGTGGGGCTCCGCCATATTTTTGGTCCAGCCAGGTACAACTAGGCAGCTGGGGGATGGAATCCTCAGCATAGAGAGGCCCAAGCGTTCTGGGCCCCCCCTGGTGCGAATTGCAGCCCGCGGCCACCCCAGAAAATGGCGCATTCATTGAAGCACCATTTTCCGGCGCTGTACCCACGCTCTTCCAGTTGCCCTGGTGCCAGTGGCTAACTGGGTAATAAAGGGGTTAATGCCAGCTTTTTATTGGCAGCTGGCACTAAGCCCGAGATTCATAATATAGGGCCAATGTTAGACCCGCCATTAGAAATCTCTAGTACGGTAAATAGTCAATAAATACACACAGAGAAAAATCTTTTTATTTGAAAAAAAAACACAGACACAATTCGGACTCCATTTTTATTAAAAAGAATCCGACGTAGTCCACAACGAAGGTCCCACGACGCCCGATCGCTCCGACGTAGTCCATAATGAAGGTCCCACGACGTTCGATTGTCTCCGACGTAGTCCACAACGAAGGTCCCACGCCGCTCGATCGCCTTTGCTTTCAGATCGCTACTCTGGAGCCCAATCCGCCAGCATGGTGATCGAGCTGCAGAAAGTGATATGACACCCCGGGCGCAGTGACCCACTATGTGCATCACTGCGCCTGGGCTGTCAGATTGCTTTCTGCAGCTCGATCCCCAGGATCCAGCTGCAGAAAGTGATCTGACAGCTCCAGCACAGTGATCACATAATGGTCACTGTGGATCACTGTGCTGGAGCTGTCATATCATTTCCTGCAGCTAGATCCTCAGGATCCAGCTGTAGAAAGTGATCTGACAGATCCAGCACAGTGATCCACAGTGATCACATAATGGTCACTGTGGATCATTGTGCTGGAGCTGTCAGATCACTTCCTGCAGCTAGATCCTCAGGATCCAGCTGTAGAAAGTGATCTGACAGATCCAGCACAGTGATCCACAGTGATCACATAATGGTCACTGTGGATCACTGTGCTGGAGCTGTCAGATCACTTCCTGCAGCTAGATCCTCAGGATCTAGCTGTAGAAAGTGATCTGGCAGCTCCAGCACAGAGCTGTCAGATCCGGAGGCGGTGAAGAGGAGGAGGAGGAGCGGGACGCAGTGGAGACAGAGCGGCCGCCGGAGGGGTGAGTGGGAGAGGCGATCGCCGCTCCGGTGATCGGGGGGGCAGGAAGGGGGAAGAGGGGGGGTGACAGGAGAAGTAGGGGGGCACTTAGGAGGAAGCGGGGGCAGGCAGGAGGAAGCGGGAGCAGGCAGGAGGAGGCGGGCGGCAGGAAGAGGAAGCGGGCGGCAGGGACAGGAAGCAGGCGGCAGGAAAAGGAAACGGGGGGGGGGGGGGTAAGAAAGATGAAGAGAGGGCAGGAAAGAGAGGTGGGGGGCAGGGGGACAGTTAGAGGATGACAGGGGAGAAGATTGGAGGGTAGGGATAGCAGCGGCAGACAGGGAAGCATTACAGGCGCGGTGATTTTCACTTTCACTTTTGAGTGCCAATCACCGCGCCTGTAGCCGGGGGGGTGGGGGTGGGGGCAAATCGACCCCCCCTGGGGTGTTGTACAACTCCCCATGTACCTGCAGGCCGAGTGACAGGTCAGTGACGCCCTCACTCGACCTGCAGGAGCCCGATCATTCCATGGCCCAGGGGGTGGGCCAAGGGTCTGGAAGGGGTTAATGACACAGAATGTGTAGTAAAAAAAATACTAAAATAGACTGTTCCAACTGCTGAAGAAGGGACTACCAAGCTCGGGACCAGCACTCTAAAGGACATCCATTACCAAATGGTCCATCACGCCAAATAGTGTTCAGAAGGGGAACCCCATATTGGGTTTTGCTTGGTCTCTATGTTTTTGACCAGGCGCTACAACTTTCAATTCAACTTATTTCAAGCTTTTGGTATCTGCACTTCAAAGAATTTTTTTCCTGGGATTTTACAAAATTGACCCTAATATTTTTTTTGTTATGATGTCCCATCTATCAATCATCTGACTGCTGCAGTCAATCACTTGCTTCAGCAGTTATGCAATACACATAAAGGCTGGGAAATGTTGCACTGGTCAGTTGGACAAGACAATATTTCTTCTGGTATCACCGAGTACCACAGCAAACTAAATAGGTGAATCATCGATATATCTCCATTACATATTCCCTAACTTACAGCTAATTTTGTAAATTGTGAGGAAACTGTGACCACCATCCCCTGCGAGGCTGAGCTGCTGGTAAGGCAGCACCCCGAGAAACCCCGAGACCCTTTACCCCTATACAGGGATCTGGAATTACAGTGGAGCCCAGGAGGTAGCTGCGTATAGGTGAGCAGCAGATCGGAGCAGGAAGGTCGCCAGCAAGGGAATATTAAATAGGCCCCGAAAGCGTAGTCAGGAGACAGAGTCAAAACCGGGAGGGCAGCAAGGTACAAAATCGGCAGGCTGTAGAAGGGTCAATAATCCAGGCAAAGATCAGAGTAAAATACAAACACACACCAGATTATTGGGGAAATCAAGACTATATCTGGCGGCCTGCAGGACAGGCTCCAAGGTATTTGAAGGGCGCAGTTTCCTCTCATAAGCTGGAGCTCACAGCCTGATGACCTCATCCAGACCGCCCCTAGAACCAGGCCAGACGGTGATGCACAACTGGCACCAACCACCCCACTTCTGATAGAAGAGTGAAGCCTGCAACTACCAGTACATTATTTAACTTTTTTTTGTTAAATAAACTATAACTTATTTTTAAGACTCTTCCTATTTCAAGGGTAAGACCTTATTCTAAAGAATTCCTTTTTTTCTCTTTTTTTGCAAACTTATTTTATTATTTTTAAGCTATCACTATTTTACATCTTTAATAATAAAAATAAAAATAAAAATGTTTTATCACATTTTAATTCACTTTGATCTGTTTCTCATGTAGTTCCCATCTTCTTGATTGTGGGTTTTCCCTCGCTCCTCCACATTCCTTGCTATCCGGTATGGTGCCGCTCGTCATCATTTATGAAGTTGGAAGAAATCATCCTGACAGTGAATGCTTCATGAAGATCCGGATCTTTTTCGCGGGGATATTTAAGTGTTCCCTGAAGTTGATTTTTGTGGGGGAGGGTGTATAATTATATTCTTGATTATCTTTGTGCCTGTTCATACTGGGGTTTTTTGTATTACGTATGCCCTATTGCTTGGGGGGAGGGGCGTGCTTTATTGTTTTTGTGGTACTTAGTATCTATAGGCTCTGGTTGTTTGTTTAGGGCCTAATTGGATCCGGTTGAGTATATTCTTATCCTTTCTAGCAAGTTATGTGGATCCCCTCGGGTTCCCTTTATAGATACACAGGGGCCCGTGTAATAATAATGTTGATATATATTAAAATTTTTTGCCTTATATGCCCAACAACCAAAGACAGGCTCCTTTATTCCTCCCATGGGCTAAGGGTTGTTCTTATATTTCTATTTTTTCCCTGGTAGACGGGAGGACTTTGTGCTACTTACATGACCTTTGCCCGGCTCTGTCTTCCGCCCGCGTTTCTATAGTAACAGCAAGCTTTGGGCTGTGCGCTCTCGGCGCATGCGCTGTGTGCCGTGTCGCGGGCTCCGTCCCTGCGCGTTGCCGTGGTGACACGGCGGATGACGTTGTTCCTCCGCCGCGTCACTTCCGGTGCGCGCTTGATCGGGGCCTGGCGGCGCGGCTCCCATAATGCCTGGAGAGCGCCGTACATTTGCCCGCAGCTGTCAGAGACCTCTGATCTCTGTCCATCAAGCGCTATTGCGCAATCATGGCTGGTCTCTCTCACGGGGGCGGGACTTCCGGGGCTTATTTGGCCGTGTCTATGTTATGAAGCAGTTTATTGGTGCAGCATTAATTATTGACCCAAATCAGCTGTGTGGGGACTATTTAGGGGAACATGTCATCACTATCTGATAGCCTCCTGACGAAGCCTGAACGGGAGAAACACGTGTTGAGGCGGGGGGTGCACGATCTACTGACTCACCATGTTACAAGGTAACTAGTTCAATCAATATTGCAACCTTGACCTTTTGGAACTTTTTGGTCCCCCTATGTTAGGGTTTAGGTTTGAGTTATGTTCTTGTGATTTTCTGGTCCTTGTGGTACTATTGTATACCATTTGTATGGTTCTAATATTTGTTTAGACATTTCAGCTCTCCACATGGAGTTCCCAATGGGATGCTTGTTTGTGAGTCAGTACTCTGAGTGCCCCCTCTCTTGCATGGTGATTAGATTTGTTTTTAATGGGGTTTTTTCTGCCTTGTGTCGTTTCTATCACCAAATATCTATGACTGTATTAAATTTGTGCATATATCTATTTAATAAAAATTTTCTAGCATTTGGATTGGTCAGTGGCTCTCTCCTTCTTATTAGTATATAAAGAGTTGAGTATGTCCCTGTTTGTAGGTATTTATATTTGATTTTCCAATCCTTTGGACCTTTCATGTCTAGTTTGTAGGTTTTATTATTTTACATCTTTGTTTTAAAGTATTATTATTATTATTATTTATTTATATAGTGCCATTAGGTTCCATGGCGCTTTACATGAGGATAAGGGAGACAAGAACAAGTACACTAAATCTAGGCGATTAGGACATACAGGTACAGGAGGAGCAGGGACCCTGTCCACGAGGGCTCACAGTCTATGAGGGCGGGTTAGGATACAGTAGGATGGGGGAATGTCAGGTATGGGGCGGTCGCATGGGTCTCATGGCAGGTTGTAGGCTTGACGGAATAGGTGAGTCTTCAGGTGACACTTGAAGCTACTCAGGGTAGGAGAGTGTCTGACGTAATAATATATTAAATGGAACCAACCTGCAGAATTTAGGGCTATAAAGTGAAGCTGGTCCCTTATAGGCACTGGGATACTGTTTGCAATCATAACTTTACTTGAATGATTCTATGTTTGATTGCAGAGAAAAGTGACATAACACTCAGCAGTTGATTGATGTGTGCAGCACTGCGTCACTATTTGGGGTTGTTGTTTTTTTTTTTCTTCCCTGTGGGCATGCCTTTCAGCTGTAAGCCAAACCCTCTTTCCCTCCCTTTCATCTCTTCTTTCAGTTTTGACAGGCACCCTGTAGCTGGAGTATAGTGACACTGCGCAGGAATCAGAAACTGAAAGCAGAGATACCAGTGTGCGTAAGTAGGGGGGGGGTGGAAAGGTTTGGCTTACAGCCGAAAGGCATGCCCACAGAGGGGGGAAAATAAACCAAACCTAAATAGTGATGCAGTTTTGAAGTAAGGGTATGATTGCACTCAATATCCCGGTGCCTGTAGGTCTTCACTTTATAGCCCTAAATCCTGCTGGCTGGTTCCCTTTAATATATTATTTACGTTATCACAATTTAACATCTTTATTTTAATTCAAAAATACTAAAATAAAGTTTGCAAGAAGAGGAAAAAAAAAGAAAAATTATTAACACACTCCTACATGCTAGTAGTGCATTATATTTATTAAAGGGAAGTTATGAACATTTTTGCGCTAGTAATTCGTCATAAAATATATATATTTTTTAACTAGATGATGGCCCAATTCTAATGCACAGGGTATTCTAGAGTATATATGTAGTTTATTTATGAAGATTTAAGAATAATGCAAAGCGAAGCTGGGTTTAAATCCTGCGCCAAGATCGCTGATTGCTGGCAACCGGCCGGGCGCAACTAATCAGCGAAGCGTGGTTGAAATCGCGCACCAATTTGCGGGTGGACTGTCCCTGTTGCCGATTGGTCAGGCCAGTCGCCCACGACCAATCAGCGACACAGGATTTGCGTTACAGACAAACAGACAGAAGTAGACAATTATATAGTAGATACCTATAGCAGTACCGGTGTGCAGCGGTGCCTGAGTCCAGGAGGGGGCCAGGGGACAGCGGCCAGGTGCGGGCAGGAAGGGACTGGGGAACAGCGGACAGGAGGGGCCGGGTAAGAGCGGCCGTGTGTGGGCAGGAACGGGCCAGGGAAGAGCGGGCGGGTGCGGGCAGGAAGGGGCCGGGGGAACAGTGACCGGGTGCGGGTAGGAGGGGGCTGGGGAACAGCGGCCGGGTGCGGGCAGGTGGGGGCGAGGGGGGTGTATGGGGGTGGGCCCCCTCCTGCCCGCACCCGGCCGCTGTTCCCCGGCCCCCTCCTGCATGCAGCAGAGTGCTTAGCAGAATATATGGCGGCTCAGAAGTTAGCAGAGTATACAGGGGCTCAGCGGTTAGCAGAGTATACAGGAGCTCAGTGGTTAGCAGAGTATACAGGGGCTCAGTGGTTAGCAAAGGATACGGCGGCTCAGTGGTTAGCAAAGGATACGGCAGCTCAGTGGTTAGCAGAGTATACGGCGGCTTAGTGGTTAGCAGAATATACGGCGGTTCAGTGGTTAGCAGAGTATACGGCGGCTCAGTAGTTAGCAGAGTATACGGGGTGTGAGGTAGCGACTCGGGGAACTCGCTTGCAGCATAACAACACCGACACGTGCTTATAATTTAACCAATGACTACCCGTTTATTTTGCTCACATACATAATATAACCGGGCAGCATGTTAGACACATTGCACATTGATTATAAGCACAGCACATAAACACACAATACATTTACATATAACATTACAGAACACATACCGTATATTGCACATAACGTCCTATAGTTACCCGGGACCTATCACCACCTCTCTTTCAACCCTTTGGATCACTAACAACCGCTCCCATGGTGGTTACGGCCTCCGGTCTATCTACACGTTCCCCATACATTAGCAGTACATAAGTCACCATATTCATCAACGGGCCCTGTGGATCCCAGTGGCGGTACAAGCCGCCTGGCTTTATTTACCCAGCTCAACACTAACCCCGGAGTACAAGCTCCCTCTGGCCGTGTCTCTCCACACGTCCGGACCAGCCTGGCCGGAGCTCTTCCACACCGCATGTGTTCCATCACATATGTGATCCATGGATGCTTATGTCCTTTCACACGCTCACAGCCCATCATATAATCCTCCATGGACTGTGGCTCCTCTGGGTTCAGAACAGGGATTGAGCAAACTGAGTCAAGGGTACGCCATGCATCCCCAAGGGGCTCTTAACTGGACGTATCTCGCCACACAACCAGACCAGCGCCCACCTGGTTCAACCACGGTTTCCCCACTCTAGAAGCCCTTCTAACCCCTGCTTCTGACCACCGCTACATACACTTCAACGGGTCCCTTCACTGACTGTTTTAGTCGGACCCAGTGGCGGCTATGCCCGCCTGGCACAATTCATACATCTGCCTCTCATAGGGCTACATACACTCGCTGGGTCTTTTACATAAGCCATTGAATACACATACACTTCAACAGGTCCCTCACTGACTACTTAGTCGGACCTAATGGCGGCTATGCAGGCCTGGCACGTTTTACGCACAAGGTACACAGTTCACACCAGCAAAGGGGAACTGCCTCCTTACCAGGCACGGATCCGGGGCTCGCTACCTGCGTCCCAGGTACACCAAGCATCCCCAAGGGCTCCTTCCCGCACGTATCTCGCCACACGTCCGGATCAGTGTCCACCTGGTTCAGCCACAGCTTCCCCACTCCAGGAGCTGTCATGACCCCGGTCATGGCCAACGGTATGGAGCTAGCACGCTCCCTTCATGTCCGCACACCACAGAGCCCTGGACTGCTGTGCTCTCACTCAGACTGGATCTCAATCTCTGGCTGATGATCAGGATCACACTCAATCAGCTGGCAGGCTCTTTATCGTGCCTGCCACATCCACACTGACACATCCATCTGGGCTGCTATTACTCAGCACACACTCACCTGGGCTGCTACCAATGAGGACACATGGTTCCCATACAACCACTCATCAGGCTCATCTATGTGTCCGATCTACAGCACTCACAGATTTAACACACTGTGTTCCGGGTAGGTTCACACAGCATCATTACAGTAAAACCGGCCAGTGTGGACAGGATCATATACTGATCCTGCATGTGATGCACCCCGGCCGTGGGGACCATGCCGCCAGTGCCTCACAGGGGGCTCAGTGATTAGCACAGTATAAGCTGGCTCACTAGTTAGCACTGTATACAGAGCCTAAGTGGTTAGCACTCTATAGTGGCTCAGTGGTTGGCACTGTATATGGTGGCTCAATTATTAGAACAGTAATCTGGCTCAATGGTTAGCACTGTATATGGTGACTCAGTGGTTAGCACTGTAAACGGTGACTCCCTGATTAGCACTCTATGGTGGCTCAGTGGTTGGCACTTTATATGATGGCTCAGTGGTTAGCACAGTATGGTGGCTGTGGTTAGCACTATATATGGTGGCTCAGTGGTTAGCACTATATAGATGGCTCAGTGGCTAGCACAGAATGGTGGCTCAGTGGTTAGCACAGTATGGTGGCTCAGTGGTTAGCACATTATGGTGGCTCAGTGGTTAGCACAGTATGGTGGCTCAGTGGTTAGCACTGTAGGTGGCTCAGTGGTTAGCACTGTATGGTGGCTCAGTGGTTAGCACTGTACGGTGGCTCAGTGGTTAGCCCTGCACGGTGGCTCAGTGGTTAGCCTTGCACGGTGGCTCAGTGTTTAGCACCGTATGGTGGCTCAGTGGCTAACACTGTATGGTGGCTAGTGGTTTGCACAGCGCGGTGGCTCGTGGTTTGCACAGCGCGGTGGCTCGGTGGTTTGCACAGCGCGGTGGCTCAGTGGTTTGAACAGCGCGGTGGCTCAGTGGTTTGCACTGCGCGGTGGCTCAGTGGTTTGCACTGCGCGGTGGCTCAGTGGTTTGCACTGCGCGGTGGCTCAGTGGTTTGCACTGCGCGGTGGCTCAGTGGTTTGCACTGCGCGGTGGCTCAGTGGTTTGCACTGCGCGGTGGCTCAGTGGTTAGCACTGCGCGGTGGCTCAGTGGTTAGCACTGCGCGGTGGCTCAGTGGTTAGCACTGCGCGGTGGCTCAGTGGTTAGCACTGCGCGGTAGCTCAGTGGTTACACTGCGCGGTGGCTCAGTGGTAGCACTGCGCGGTGGCTCAGTGGTTAGCACTGCGCGGTGGCTCAGTGGTTAGCACTGCGCGGTGGCTCAGTGGTTAGCACTGCGCGGTGGCTCAGTGGTTAGCACTGCGCGGTGGCTCAGTGGTTAGCACTGCACGGTGGCTCAGTGGTCAGCGCAGGATGGAGGCACAGTGGTCAGCGCACAATGGAAGCACGGTAGTCTGAGCAGGATGGAGGCTCGGTGGTAAGTGCAGGGTGGAGGCTCGGTGGTCAGCGCAGGATGGAGTGGTCAGCGCAGGATGGAGAATTGCTGGTCAGCGCAGAATGGAGGCTCGGTGGTCAGCGCAGGACGGAGGGCCAGTGGTCAGCGCAGGACGGAGGGCCAGTGGTCAGCGCAGGACGGAGGGCCAGTGGTCAGCGCAGGACGGAGGGCCAGTGGTCAGCGCAGGACGGAGGGCCAGTGGTCAGCGCAGGACGGAGGGCCAGTGGTCAGCGCAGCACGGAGGGCCAGTGGTCAGCGCAGGACGGAGGGCCAGTAGTCAGCGCAGGACGGAGGGCCAGTGGTCAGCGCAGGACGGAGGGCCAGTGGTCAGCGCAGGACGGAGGGCCAGTGGTCAGCGCAGGACGGAGGGCCAGTGGTCAGCGCAGGACGGAGGGCCAGTGGTCAGCGCAGGACGGAGGGCCAGTGGTCAGCGCAGGACGGAGGGCCAGTGGTCAGCGCAGGACGGAGGGCCAGTGGTCAGCGCAGGACGGAGGGCCAGTGGTCAGCGCAGGGTGGAGGGCCAGTGGTCAGCGCAGGGTGGAGGGCCAGTGGTCAGCGCAGGGTGGAGGGCCAGTGGTCAGCGCAGGGTGGAGGGCCAGTGGTCAGCGCAGGGTGGAGGCCAGTGGTCAGCGCAGGGTGGTATGCAGTGGTCAGCGCAGGGTGGAGGGCCAGTGGTCAGCGCAGGGTGGAGGGCCAGTGGTCAGCGCAGGATGAAGGGCCAGTGGGCAGCGCAGGATGCATCCCCCTTCCCATCCGCTCCGGTCTCACCCGCATCCGATGTTTACATCGCAGCTACAGCAGGCAATGAGCGGTCATGTGACAGGCTCTGTGCACGTCACTTCAGCCCGCCTATCACATGACCGCTCACTACCTGCTGTAGCTGCGATGTAGACACCGGGTGCGGGTGAGACGGAGCGAGGGGGAAAAGGAGCAGCGGGGGGGAAGAAATGGAGCAGCGGGGGGAGGTGAATGGAGCAGCGGGGGGGAGGTGAATGGAGGCCCGAGAGGGGGGGGTGGCGGGGAGGTGAATGGAGCAGCAGGGGGGTGGCAGGGAGATGAATGAAGCAGGGAGGGGTGGCGAGGAGGTGAGTGGAGCAGCGGGGTGTTGGCGGGGAGATGAATGGAGCAGCGGGGGGTGGCAGGGAGTTGAATGGAGCAGCGGGGAGGTGAAAGGAGAAGCGGGGGGGTGGTGGGGAGGTGACTCATTGGTGAGCGCTCAATGAGCGGCCTCTGTCTGGCGCGCAATTTCTGTGACCAACAGACGCCTTAGACAATTATATAGTAGATTACTATTTACCAAGTCTCACGAGACATCGGCCTGTTCAATAGAGCGCGGACAACCGCTCCACTGCACAGGCGCTAGCGTGGCTGTCACTCAAGCGACGGCCAGAGGAGCGGCGGGAAGTTTAAAAAGTGACGGGCGGGTTTTCCGCCAGTGTAGCGGCGAGGACATCATCCATCAGGACTAAATAGCAGCCTCCCGAACTCAGTAGGAGGCCTGCGCTGGATACAATATAAGTTCATATTTCAGGTATGAGGGCTCAGTCTGGGCACAGATAGGGGTTACTAGAACCCCACTTACATCATGTGTAAGCTGGTGGGCACAGTTTAAAATGCCCAAAGAGGGTGACAGGTGCCCTTTAATTTACTGCATTGCTCTTGCTCTTAAAAAAATAAAATTAATAAAGAATAAAAATAAAAAAGTGTGGGGTGGGGCTAGGTGGGCATGGTTTTATAGGCAAATATGGTCTAAGTCATTCTCACTCCAGTAAGCGGGTGGGTGTGAATTCTCTTTAGAAAATGCTGTAGTCATGGACTTCAGCGGTCAAAAGGTTGACAAGCAGGACAGACATTCCTCCTTTGTCTGATCCTGGTTGTAGGATAAGAAGCTACTACAAGAACCACAGATCATTCCCAACCGGCACAAGAACACAACACAGGGAGATCTTAAAGGGTAACTAATGTAATATATTATCAGAGAAATTTGCTTTTTTTTCCTCCCAGACTCATTCTTCAATCTCAGTTCATGGGTAAAACCTGCATACAGTGAAGAAAGATTTTCCCATTACTTAGATAGGGGATGACGGTTGGTGCTTTTAAGATTCTATGGAGAAGGGAGGAGATAGAAGCCAAAGCATTCTGCTGTAAACTCTCCTAAGCTGCACAATGACCACCACTCTTACCCCACAGCTCTTACCCTCTCTCGCAGCCTGGCGTCATACTTTATCTTTATCTCCTCACTGGGCTTGTTTTTCTTCATGATAGTACAAGCCGTCTACAGGGAAAGATGAGAGGTATTAAAATTACTATATACTTTGTAAGTTTATTAGTGTCATGCCTCGTAATTTGATCCAGTGACCTTCCCCGCTGTGCCACAGCATGGTCAATCTCTATCCACGTTCTGATTGTCTTTTATCTTTGATTTTTTATTTTTGGTTTGCAGTCAGCAGATGTTTTCATTTGCTTGTTTACTCTGTCCTATCACATTTTGGGTGTGGCTATTTATACCTTCCTCATGCTGGTCTTCTCTGCTGGCTATATTTCTATGTTGATTCTGCAAAGGAGTTCCGGCCCCACTGCTAAGAATTTTTGCCTGTCAGATAGAGACCAGCTTAGTATTCGCTCTTTGCAGTCTCACTTATTTAACCTATTCCATTCTCTTGATTATAGTAAGGTTGTAGGTGGTTATCCTAACTTGCAGTTGCTACTTCACCTTTTTCCAGTTGGACACATATTTTATGTTTCCACACTATGGTTCCTTGGCTATCACACCATGCTATCCTGGGTTTTAGTGTTCAGCAATCTTCCCTCTGGTTCCTAATAAGGTAAGAGGGACAACTGGACGGCGTAATATGCAGCTAGGTGCGAGTTGTGAGTTTCTAGCATTGCGGCTAGGGATATGCCAGCCTGTGCAGGAGCTGCTTGGAGCTGTGCAGCTAGGGATACTAGTCTGTACAGGAACCAGTTGGGTAGGTACAATTGCTGGAAGATAGGCTTTATTTCCACTTTTATCCATGTTGGAATTCTCATGTGCATAGCAATTAGTAGGTTACAGCGATAAAAAAGGACAGGTCACATTTATCACCAATTGATTTAAACTAAAAAAAAAGAAAAACAGATTTGCTAACTGTTTATTAGAAATCTCCTTCAACTTTTCTGCCTACTTTCTTCTATGAAAACATGTCTTTCCTTGGTTCGAGACTACAAATAAACCTCATATAGTCTGGTCCTGAAGTCAACGTAGGTTATTAAGAAGAGGAGCAAAAAAAAAAAAGGTGGGTGGAGGCATCAGACTACAAACAGGTTTTCTTTGTAGTCTGTAACCATGGAGACACCGAGATCTGCATAGGGACAGACAACAAATAACGGGTGGAGATTGGTTTATAGAATATAAAAGGATCAATTAACAATCAACGGTTACACATATCCTGTAAATAACCTAAAGAAGTCTGCTAGTTATTATTGTAAGGCTATACTTAAGACATGATTGGCTTTTCAAAACCTGAAGAAAGACATGGTTTTATTTCCTCATCCCTCTAATATATTCAGGAACAGTCCCAATTCTCTACAGCTCTATACTTTGGCATCCACTCTTCATTAGTGAGTGGTTCCTCTTCATTTACATTCTGTCAGCACTAAAGGTGCTGGAATTATCCCCTCCCCCAAATTTTCAGCATCAGATTGTGCCTGGTATTGTCTAATTGCCTGCCTGCCCTGAATTGAGAGACTGCTCCTCTGTTATACCTATATGCAATTTGACAAATGAGAAAGCAGGAATAGAGAGACAAAAGCCAACTCCCATTTAAAGACAAAGGCCCACTCCCACTTCCTGTAGATACAATGATCTGCTCATACTTCCTGTAGATACAATGACCTGCTCCCACTTCCTGTAGATACAATGATCTGCTCCCACTTCCTGTAGATACAATCACCTGCTCCCACTTCCTGTAGATACAATCACCTGCTCCCACTTCCTGTAGATACAATGATCTGGTCCTACTTCTTGCAGATACAATGACCTACTTCCACTTCCTGCAGATACAATGACCTACTCCCACTTCCTGCAGATACAATGACCTGCTCACGCTTCCTTGTAGATACAATGACCCGCTCCAAATTCCTGCAGATACAATGACCTGCTCACATTTCCTTGTAGATACAATGACCCACTCCCACTTCCTGCAGATATAATGACCTGCTCACACTTCCTGCAGATACAAAGACCTGCTCCCATTTCCTGTAGATACAATGATATGCTCCCACTTCCTGTAAATACAATGACCTGCTCCCACTTCCTGTAGATACAATGATATGCTCCCACTTCCTGTAAATACAATGACCTGCTACCACTTCCTGTAGATACAATGAACTGCTCCCACTTCCTGCAGATGCAATGACCTGCTCCCACTTCCTGTAGATCCAATGACCTGCTCCGGCTTCCTGCAGATACAATGACTCACTCACACCTCCTGTAGATACAATGAACCGCTCCCACTTCCTGAATATACAATGACCTGCTCCTACTTCCTGTAGATACAATGACCTGCTCCTACTTCCTGCACATACAATGACCCGCTCCCACTTCCTGCAGATACAATGATCTGCTCCCACTTCCTGCAGATACAATGACCTACTCACACTTCCTGCAGATACAATGACCTGCTCACACTTCCTTGTAAATACAATGACCCACTCCCACTTCCTGCAGATACAATGATCTGCTCCCACTTTCTGCAGATACAATGACCTACTCACACTTCCTGCAGATACAATGACCTGCTCACACTTCCTTGTAAATACAATGACTCGCTCCCACTTCCTGCAGAAACAATGACCTGCTCACACTTCCTGTAGATACAATGACCAGCTCCTATTTCCTGTAGATACAATGACCCGCTCCCATTTCCTGTAGATACAATGATATGCTCCCACTTCCTGTAGATACAATGACCCACTCCCACTTCCTGCAGATATAATGACCTGCTCCCACTTCCTGTAGATACAATGACCTGCTCCCACTTCCTGTAGATACAATGACCTGCTCCCACTTCCTTGTACATACAATGACTCGCGCACAACTTCATGCAGCACAATGACCTGCTCACACTTCCAGTAGATACAATGACCTGCTCACTCTTCCTGTCGATACAATGACCTGCTCCCACTTCCTGTAGATAGAATGACCTGCTCCCACTTCCTTGTACATACAATGACTCGCGTACAACTTCCTGCAGCACAATGACCTGCTCACACTTCCAGTAGATACAATGACCTGCTCACTCTTTCTGTAGATACAATGACCTGCTCACTCTTCCTGTAGATACAATGACCTGCTCCCACTTCCTGTAGATACAATGACCTGCTCCCACTTCCTTGTACATACAATGACTCGCTCCCACTTCTTGCAGTACAATGACCTGCTCACACTTCCTGTAGATACAATGATCTGCTCCCATTTCCAATAGATACAATAACCTACTCCCACTTCCTGTAGATACAATGACCTGCTGCCACTTCCAGTAGAAAGACAAAGACACTCTCCCATTCAATATATAGAGACAGATGCAAAGAGAGACAAAGACATGTCCCTATATAACGACAAAGACACTCCCACACTTCCTGCAGAAAGACAAAGAACACCCCCAACTCGTGTAGAAAGACAAAGCACCACCCCCACCTCCTGTAGAGAGACATAGAACCACCCTCACCTCCTGTAGAGAGACAAAGAACCACCCCCACCTCCTGTAGAGAGACAAAGAACCACCCCCAACTCCTGTAGAGAGACAAAGAACCACCCCCACCTCCTGCAGAGACAACGAAGCACCTCCACCTCCTATAGAGAGACAAAGAATCACCCCCACCTCCTATAGAGGCCAAGAAGCACCTCCACCTCCTGTAGAGAAAAAAAGAACCACCCCCATTTTCTGTAGAAATAGAAAGACCCACCCCCACATAATCTATTTTGTGGACTTTGATTCTAGAGATGTATTACACTTGCCAGCCCCATGGTCCAGCACTTGCCTGCTTTGCGCGGATCAGGTCACTGGAGAACACCTGAGTGAATCGGACATCGCTGAGGAACCTGCCAGCCGCTTCCGCCTGCATGAATTCTATTTCAGAAAGGGGCTCATCTATGCCTTGTCCTGTGAACAAATGATACACTTAAGTGAAAACAAACAGCAGAAGATTGTTGATTCAGTATAGGACTTGTTAAAGTGCAGTGTTGCGCGAAACGCCCATCATCCGTGATGCTGCCAGCATACTCCTGCATCTGTGGTTTTTAGCAAATAGAAATAATGGATTTTAATGGAATGGTGAGTGCTGATTTTACTTCTACATTTGGCTCCAACAGTTTATAAAACTGCAATATTAGACAAGGAGCTGATAATATTATTCAAAGATACATCTGATAATAAAAACTAGGCAATTCAGGTGACAGAATATACAGGGGAGAGAATATACAGGGGACAGAAATACAGGGGACAGAATATACAGGGAACAGAAAATACAGGGGAGAGAATATACAGGGGACAGAAAATACAGGAGAGTAAAAATACAGGGGATAGAACACACATGAGACAGAAAATACAGGGGAGAGAATATACAGGGGACAGAAAATACAGGGGATAGAATATACAGGGAACAGAAAATACAGGGGAGAGAATATACAGGGGACAGAAAATACAGGGGAGAGAATATACAGGGGACAGAAAATAGAGGGGAGAGAATATACAGGGGACAGAAAATACAGGGGAGAGAATATACAGGGGACAGAAAATACAGGGGAGAGAAAATACAGGGGATTGAACACACAGGAGACAGAAAATACAGGGGAGGGAATATACAGGGGACAGAATATACAGGAGACAGAAAATTTAGAAAATACGGCGATAGAACACACAGGGGACAGAAAATATAGGGGACAGAACATACAGGTGACAAGAAAATACAGGGGATAGAGGACACAAGTGATAGAAGACACAAGTGATAGAAGACACAGGATGAAGACAAAGTGATAGAAGACAAATGATAGAGAAAGTGATAGAACATACAGGTGATAGAAAACATAGAAAATGACCCAATGCAAATTGGTCCAGCCATCATTATAATAAGGGTTTTCATATAAAGCTGTATCATCCATCATCAGCCAATACTGTCTATGTGCACTTCCATGTCCTTATTTGTATTGAGGATGGGGAGAGGGATAAATAGGAGAGAGAAGGTTATGATTAGCATTTAGAAGGATGGGTCTGGGAGAGGGGAAAGTTAGGTTAGTGAGTTAAATTGCTTTTAAGGCACACTTAAAAGTGCTGGATATTAGTTGCAACTTTTGGGGTAGAGCAGTACACTGGCGCAACACGAGAGAAATCTTGGAGACGGAGATGTGAGGTCCGAATTATGGGTGATATTAGTCTGAGATCAATTGCAGAACGGAGGGCAGGGGTAGGGTGATAGACAAATGTGATGGAGGAGATATAGAGGGGTGCAGAACTGTGAAGAGGATGGGTATGTGATGGTGATAAACCGACATGAGTGATGAGATATAAGGGCGTACAGAACTTTGGAGGGCTTTGTGGGTGAAAGAGATAAGATTGTTTTGTATTCTGTAGTGGATGGGCAACCAGTGCAATGACTGGCACAAGGTGGAGGCATCGGTGAAGCAGCTGGACAGAAATACGACCCTGGCTGCCGCATTAAGGATGGATTGGAGAGAAGAGAGTTTGGTAAGGGAGACCGGTCAGTAAAGAGTTGCAGTAGCTCAGATGAGAATAAATAAGAGCAACAATAAAAGTTTTTGAAGTTTTAAGGGTGAGAAATGGTCGAATTCTGGAGATGTTTTTCAGGGCAGGTTACATGAGCAAGTGAGTGATTAAATATAGGGGATAAAGGATAGCTCAATGTCAAATACGAACCCAAGGCAACGAGCGTTCTGCTTGGTAGTAATGGTTGAACAATCAAAGGTAATCGATATGTCAGGTATTGGTCAGTTCGTAGAGGGAGGAAAAATGAGAAGTCGCAGTTTTGGGGCATCCAGTTTCAGAAAGAGGGAGGACATGATGTGAGAGACAGTGGATAGGCAAGCCCTGGTATATTGTAATAATGTGGGGGTGACGTCAGGGCATGATGTGTATTATTGCCAGTCATCAGCTTAGAGTTTATAGCTATATAACCATAAAGAATGGTGGGTCATTTTGACCCCATAGTACAGTTTGTGTAATAAAGCAATAATTCTATCTTTTTTTTCAAGTTTAGGAAAAAACTATGGCAAAGAAGATAAGACTGAAGCAGAAAAGATTGCTGCCTTAAAGACTGACGTTACAGAAAGTGATGAGGACGACATTCCCAATTGGACACAAAGTGATACTGAAGACGTAAAAGCAGTGACTGATGAAAGTGAAGAAAGTGCTATTGAATGTAATGATGATGACATGATAGAAGAGTCAATTGGATGGGTACTTATGGAAAGATTTCCATTTATATTATGGGGTTCTTGGTCTGCTTCTCTACCTCTGATCCAGTACATGTACAGTCATGGCCAAAAGTTTTGAGAATGACACCAAAAATGATATTTTCACATGATCTGCTGCCCTCTGGTTTTTAGTTGTGTTTGTCTGATGTTTATATCACATACAGAAATATAATTGCAATCATATTATGACACCAAAAGGTTATATTGACAGTTAGAATGAGTTAATGCAGCAAGTCAATATTTGCAGTGTTGACCCTTCTTCTTCAGGACCTCTGCAATTCTCCCTGGCTGCTCTCAATCAACTTCTGGACCAAATCCTGACTGATAGCAGTCCATTCTTCCATTCTTGCATTATCAATGCTTGTATTTTGCCAGAATTTGTTGGTTTTTTTTGTCCACCCGTCTCTTGATGATTGACCACAAGTTCTCAATGGGATTAAGCTCTGGGGAGTTTCCAGGCCATGGACCCAAAATCTCTATGTTTTGTTCCCTGAGCCATTTAGTTATCACCTTTGACTTTATGGCAAGGTGCTCCATCATGCTGGAAAAGGCATTGTTGGGCACAAACTACTCTTGGACGGTTGGGAGAAGTTGCTCTTGGAGGACATTCTGGTACCATTCTTTATTCATGGCTGTGTTTTTAGGCAAGACTGTGAGTGAGCCGATTTCCTTGGCTGAGAAGCAACCCCACACATGAATGGTTCAGGATGCTTTACAGTTGGCATCAGACAAGACTGGTGGTAGCGCTCACCTCTTCTTCTCCGAATAAGCTGTTTTCCAGATGTCCCAAACAATCAAAAAGGGGATTCATCAGAGAAAATGACTTTCCCCAGTCCTCAGCAGTCCACTCCCTGTACCTTTTGTAGAATATCAGTCGGTCCCTGATGTTTTTTCTGGAGAGAAGTGGCTTATTTGCTGCCCTCCTTGAAACCAGGCCTTGCTCAAAGTGTCTCCGCCTCACAGTCCGTGCAGAAGCACTCACACCAGCCTGCTGCCATTCCTGAGCAAGCTCAGCACTGCTGGTCGTCCGATCCCGCAGCTGAAACCATGTTAAGATACCGTCCTGGCGCTTGCTGGTCTTTCTTGGGCGCCCTGGAGCCTTTTTGACAACAATGGAAGCTCTCTCCTTGAAGTTCTTGATGATGCGATAGATTGTTGACTGAGGTGCAATCTTTCTAGCTGCAATACTCTTCCCTTTTAGGCCATTTTTGTGTAGTCAATGATGGCTGCACGTGTTTCTTTAAAGATAACCATGGTTAACTGAAGAGAAACAATGATACCAAGCACCAGCCTCCTTTTAAAGTGTCCAGTGGTGTCATTCTTACTTAATCATGACTGATTGATCGCCAGCCCTGTCTTCATCAACACCCACACCTGTGTTAATAGAAAGAGAGGGAGGGGGACAAGAGGCGCAATAGTGCCCTTATCACTTAAGACACTGTTTTGTGCAATGGTGGAAGAATCAAATCCACTCACCTGGTCCAGTTGTGAGACCCACAACTGGTTTGAAGGCTTATTGATAATATCCCGATGGCTGCTGCTGGACTTCCACCGGCCACACTCACGTGGAGCTGTCACAAGATGCTTGGGGAAGAAAGGTGTACTATAATCTGCGCTGCCAGGATCACTCATTCCAATAAAAGCACGAGCATAAGTTATTCAGTGAAATCCTTCTTTATTCCGACGCGTTTCAGTGCCCTCCTGGCACCTTCATCAGGGATCCCTGATGAAGGTGCCAGGAGGGCACTGAAACGCGTCGGAATAAAGAAGGATTTCACTGAACAACTTATGCTCGTGCTTTTATTGGAGTGAGTGATCCTGGCAGCGCGGATTTTAGTACACCTTTCTTCACCAACCATCTTGTGACACCTGTGTTAATGGAACAATCACTAAAACGATGTTAGCTGCTCCTTTTAAGGCAGGACTGCAATGATGTTGAAATTTGTTTTGGGGGTTAAAGTTCATTTTCTAGGCAAATATTGACTTTGCAAGTAATTGCTGTTAAGCTGATCACTCTTTATGACATTCTGGAGTATATGCAAATTGCCATTAGAAAAGCTGAAGCAGTAGACTTTGTTAAAATTAATATTTGTATCATTCTCCAAACTTTTGGTCATGACTGTACTAGCCATGGGTGTGTGTGTATTCGAAAAATAATCCTATCTTCTCCATAACATGTTTTTCATTTTGGCCATAATAGAGGACAAAATAATAAGTAATTGCTGCATTCTAATGGTGAACACTTTATCAAGCAGTCCGCTTGTTTTTATATAATTAAATGACAGCTCCAGTGCTCTGACAGGCTTAATAAAGCTTAATAGTCGCTGTGACTGGGAATCATTATTATTGTGGACTCTGACATGCGCAGTGCGCTGTTGGCGCATGCGCAGTACAAATATGTCCCTCACTATGAGAGCTGCCATATTGCTGGCTCCGGACATGCGCAGTCTAGCACTTAGACATGCGCATTCAGACGCTGTGAAAGCAGGGGGACGGACTGGCCACCTGGTTTCCCCTGTACACAGCTGAGGGGAGGAATTCATTTAGAATGAACAGAACTGCACGCTAAATTAGATGAATAATGGAGGACAGAGCCACATTCCCCTGATGAAGCTGCCAGGCGCAGGCAGCGTAACGCGTGGGGAGCGCCACACCTCCTGCTATTATGCTAAAACGAGGCCTGACTAGTACTAATCTTTTACATAAAATAACTTTGATACAGCTAGAATCAAAATGCTAATATGGGCCAAAATGGATGGGTTGTAATTTCCTCCACTGGTATATGGGGATTTAATCTATTATACCCTGTATACTGAATGGACTAATTTTTGATCAGGGGTCACTCCATAGTTATATCATACTAGGATGAATTTTTCCCATAAGAAACTTATATCTGTATCTGTACCTATATTTGAATTAGATCAAGTAAATATATGGGATTAAATGTATAGGAATAACAACTGAATATTGTTATTTGTATTGAGCTACATCTCACATACTGCCTACATATAGGTTAATAACATTTGCTTCCTTTATTCCTGCCCTCAATATCTATATCAATTTGGGATATGGGATTTCATTCATATGTTATATCTGCTGTGTATTGATAAAATCATTTTGGAGTCCTCTATATAAACCTTTCTTGAAATAGAAAACCCTATATTTACCCTGGCTATACTTGAATGTACAAATTGAATAGCTGTTACTGTGCAGTATGGTGCTATTATTATATTATAATGAATAAAGTGTGAACGGTGTCCATTGTTTGCTACTAGCAGTGAGGTTTTTCCTGGGACTATTTTGTCATAAAGGAACTTTTGTAATATTTCACTAAAATCATTTATGGTACCGTACTTTCGCTTTTTTGGGACTTTCCTTTTAAATTTGACAAAGAGAAGGAGATCATCAGCAAACAGTGCGGCCTTATATTGGTTATTTGGGCCCAGGACACCATGTATATTTAGGTTTCTCCTAATGGCTTCTGCCAAGTGTTCCATAGTGATGACGTCTAACAGAGGTGACAGAGGGCACCCCTGTCTAGTGCCATTATGAACGGCAAATGGCGAGGACAATAGGCCGTTCACCTTAACTTTGGCTGACGGGCAATTTTCCCCAGGAACTTATCTCCCAGACCTATATGGCACACAGAAGCCATGATAAACCTCCAATCCACCCGATCGAAGGCCTCCTCAGCGTCCACTGAAAGAAGACACATTAGGACAGCTTTCCTAAATTCCTGCACCAACGGCTACTGGCTATACCAGTGGTGAGCACTACTCCCTTCCCCAATTCCAAAATTGACACATTAGGACAGAGTTGGCTTTCGCTCGGTCTAACAGGATGAACAGTTTATTTGTGTTGTCCCTAGCCTCTCTGCCTCCTATAAAGCCAACTTGGTCTGTATGGATTAAAAAGGACTGATCCTATTGGCCAAGGTCTTAGAGAAAAGTTTTATATCCACATTAATCAGGGATATTGGCCTAAAGTTAGCAACAATGGTATGATCTTTGCCAGGCTTGGGGATGACACTTATATGGGCCTCCAACGATTGGAGGACCCAGAGGGATTGGGGTGAAACGAAAGAAGATGTTTACCCAAAATGGCAAGCCTTAAAGAGAGATGGATAGTGGCATTTAAGGAGTTAAACAGCAGCAATCAGAGCTAGGTCTGGTCACTGTAGTTAGAGGTGGATGACAGTGGTCTAACACAGCTGGCAACTGCTATGTCTCGGGGGCTCTGTGGCACTTTTTATGTACATCGCACATCAGAAACGGGTTAAAGGATCAGGTGGCAACGTCTAGCTGCCAAATACCCCAGGATACCTGGACAGCTCTTGTGGAGGCCATCTTGAGGGTCAGAGCTATTTTGGCAGCATTGAACTACGGTACATAATATTTGGCAGAAGGGTTATGCTGGGTGTTCATAGATAGAACATATTCTGAAAGTTTAGTAATTTTGTAAATGCATCCCTTGTGTTGTAATTTCTGTGTTACACCCTGTATAATACCCAGAGCTGTATTCACAATTCTGCTTGACATGATGTTGAAATCTAACCTAGCCGAACTCCTAAGATTCACTGGACAATTTAACTGTACAGTGCCGGATGTAATGACTGCAAGGTCTATACGGCCCAGGTAATTTGCACTGAGTCAGCAGGGAATTCTGGGAGATTTCAGCAGTGAAGCTTGATTTATAGTATATAATGGGTTATTGGAGTTGGCCTTAATGTTGGAGGCTTAGATAAAAGGAGTTTGGGATCAGTCCTTGTCCTCAAGCTCCGTTATTGTGTGCGGCAGGACACTTTTGAAGACTCGGCCTCTTCCTTTACGCCATATTTGCAGCAGTAACTCTTTATTACACTGAATTGCCAGTGAAAGTATGTGTATCCGTAAGTACACGCAGTCACGTTTGTTTTGAACCGGAGAAAGTCTCCATGAAATAGAGTAGATACTTTACATTCTACAGAGGACGAGGAGCGGCTCAAACTCCAGCTACTAGCAACCGCTGGATCCCATAGAGTAAGATGGGCAGTGCCAATCCACATCTAACCAACTGTCCTCCACAAAGAGGAAACACAAGACTCCAATTCTCAGAGTCAGTCTTAGTCCGAAACGCGTGACCCCCAATAATCTAAATCTAAGGCACATCCAGCTCATGTTCTACGTTTGTGGTTGAAATTATAGTTCTGCATGGAAAAAGAGTAACTACTTTTACGGTAAAACACAGTGATGTCTCCAGCACCGGAGTACCCGCTCTACATTTTTGGCCTGATGCCCACAGTCCCTTTACAAACACTACAATCAGCTGGATCTGAATGCTCTGAATGTACAACCTGCAGTGAGCCTTAGTCCACTAAACCGCCACACAACCAGCTATACCCTCAACTACTGTATCCTCACCCATCCCTTGTAGACTGTGAGCCCTCGTGAGCAGGGTCCTCTCTCCTCACCTACTGTATCCTCACCCATCCCTTGTAGACTGTGAGCCCTCGTGAGCAGGGTCCTCTCTCCTCACCTACTGTATCCTCACCCATCCCTTGTAGACTGAGCCCTCGCGAGCAGGGTCCTCTCTCATCATCTACTGTATCCTTACACATCCCCTGTAGATTGTGAGCTCTCGTGAGCAGGGTCCTCTCTCCTCACCTACTGTATCCTCACCCATCCCTTGTAGACTGTGAGCCCTCGTTGGCAGAGTCCTCTCTCACCTACTGTATCCTCACCCGTCCCTTGTAGACTGTGAGCCCTCGTGAGCAGGGTCCTCTCTCCTCACCTACTGTATCCTCACCCATCCCTTGTAGAATGAGCCCTCGCAAGCAGGGTCCTCTCTCATCATCTACTGTATCCTCACCCATTCCCTGTAGATTGTGAGCCCTCATGAGCAGGATCCTCTCTCCTCACCTACTGTATCCTCACCCATTTCTTGCATACTGTGAACCCTCATAGGCAGTGTCCTCTGTCCTCACCTACTATATCCTCACCCATCCCTAGTAGACTGCGAGTCCTCATGGGCAGGGTCCCCTCTCATCTACTGTATCCTCACCCATCCCTTGTAGACTGTGAGCTCTCGTGAGCAGGGTCCTCTCTCCTCACCTACTGTATCCTCACCCATCCCTTGTAGACTGTGAGCCCTCGTAGGCAGAGTCCTCTCTCCTCACCTACTGTATCCTCACCCATCTCTTGTAGACTGTGAGCCCTCATGAGCAGGGTCCTCTCTCCTCACCTACTGAATCCTCACCCATCCCTTGTAGACTGAGCCCTCGCGAGCAGGGTCCTCTCTCATCATCTACTGTATCCTCACACATCCCCTGTAGATTGTGAGCCCTCGTGAGCAGGGTCCTCTCTCCTCACCTACTGTATCTTCACCCATCCCTTGTAGACTGTGAGCCCTCGTAGGCAGAGTCCTCTCTCCTCACCTACTGTATCCTCACCCATCCCTTGTAGACTGTGAGCCTTCGTGAGCAGGGTCCTCTCTCCTCACCTACTGTATCCTCACCCATCCCTTGTAGACTGAGACCTCGCGAGCAGGGTCCTCTCTCATCATCTACTGTATCCTCACACATCCCCTGTAGATTGTGAGCCCTCATGAGCAGGGTCCTCTCTCCTCACCTACTGTATCCTCACCCATTTCTTGCATACTGTGAACCCTCATAGGCAATGTCCTCTGTCCTCACCTACTATATCCTCACATATCCCTAGTAGACTGTGAGCCCTCATGGGCAGTGTCCTCTCTCTTTCTGTACCTGTTTGTGCCTTGTATTGTTCATGATTATTGTACTCGTCTATTTATGCCCCTTTTCATAGGTAAAGCGCCATAGAATAAATGGAGCTGCAATAATAAATAATAATAATGTGCATGTAGCTCAATAGTATGGCAAAGCAAGGAGCTGTCCACGCCCTGCCCCAACATTCACTCCAGTACTGGGATCTAAGGGGTAAGGTTTCTCCTTGTGGAGAGTGACATGCGAGTATGAGGAGACTCAAAGGGGTTGTCTGAGCTAAAACGAAAAAGCTGCAGTCATGCTATGTGACTTCAGACTTATCATTCCTCCCGCACTGAGCACTGTGAGGATTAGCAGTTATGCGGTATGCATGTTCCCGGCACAACACAACTAGTGGGCATGGCCTTGCTCAATACAAGTGTATAGAGCAGGCATGTCTGACTAGTAGGTGTGGAAGTATAGTGGGCGCAGCCTTGCTCCATACACTTGTATGAAGCAAGGCCATGTTCACTAGTCAGGGAACCTGGCCGAGTGACTGGGAACATGCATACTGCACAATTGCTGTGCATTCTCGTCTTAGAGACCGGGGAATCCTCGCAATGAACAGTGCGGACGCTGGAAGGATTGTTACCGTGTATACTCGAGCATAAGGCGAGTTTTTCACCTGAGATGGGGGCCCATATACCAGTGATGGGGGCATATACTGTAATGGAGGGCTATTTAAAGTAATGAGGAACTATATACCAGTGACAGGAGCCATTTACCAGTGATGGGGGCTATATACTGTGATGGGGCTATATACAGTAATGAAGAGCTATATACCAGTAATGGGGGCCATATACTAGTGATGGGGGCTATATACTGTGATGGGGCTATATACAGTAATGAGGAGCTATATACCAGTAATGGGTGGCATATACTAGTGATGGGGGCTATATACTGTGATGGGGCTATATACAGTAATGAGGAGCTATATACCAGTAATGGGGAGCTATATACCAGTGATGGGGGCGCTATATACCAGAATGGAGACTACTGCATTTCCAACCCTAGGCTTATACTCGAGTGAATAAGTTTTCCCAGTTTTGGGGGGTAAACTTAGGGGCCTCGGCTTATACTTGGGTCGGCTTATACTCAAGTATATACAGTAAGTGTGCAGTCACATAGAGCGGCTGCAGAATTATCAGTTTAGACCGGATAACCTCTTTAAATGCTGCAATGCTTCTATGGGAAATATACAAATTGCCTTTTCATATAGGAAAAGGACTTGAACTCTAGCGCCACTTATTGGAAATAGCAATCCTAAAAGTCAATACTGACCCTTTAATGAGTCTTGTCATATGACTAAGCCGTTCAAGTCTCCTCATACTGACATGCCAGACCTGGTATTTTCCTCTCCATAAGGAGAAATCTTATCCCTTACATCCCAGTCTTAGCCTCTCACCTAACCAAACCCTAGATCTCATACTTTGCAATGACGTGGGGCAATACTGTGAAACACCGTGTCTGCAAATTGAGTTTCTGGCTTGTTAAAGGGTCAATATTGACTTTTAGGATTGCTACTTCCAATAGGTGGAACTGGCATTCAAATCCTCTTCTTCTCTAAAGAGACAATTCTCTCTAATTAGTTCTTCACGCCAAAAAGCCAGGGCTGTGCCAGGTCAATGCCGGCAGCACGGTGCAGTGAGGTCAACATATTTTCTGTGCCAAGCCCAAGTTTATTATTATCTTGGGGGAACAAAGCGAGAATTTGCATTAAGTGAAGACACTATTACTTTGAGAGGGCACTATTAAATTGTGGGGAGACACAGGGAATACTAATACATTGTGGGGCGTCCAAAACAACAGCCTTAGTTTGTGTGGGCACCATGACTTTTTGGGTGGAGATAAGGGACATTTATTTTTGGGGAAACAATGGAAGAACGATTAAATTGTTGTAGACACATTATTTGAGTTCCAAAGGATGGAGATAGGGCAAAGCATTATTTATTTGAGATGGGAAGAAAGGGCAAAATGACCCTGTAGGGGTCCAAAAGGAAGCGCCATTACTTTGTGGGAGCATAAAATTATTAGTAGAAAATATACAGGGTATTATAACTATGTGTGACACAAAAGGGGCAAAATAACTGGGCTGGGGTACTAAAAAGGACTTAAAAAGAGGTTAATGGGCGCATAAGCCAGGACTCTATGTGGGGATTAAAAAGGGGCAAAATTATCGAATGAGGGGCATAAAGCAAGACCCTGTGTGGGAATCAATAAAGGAGCAAATTTACCAAGTGGGAGCACAAAAAAAGGCACTATTATTGTGGGTTACAAAGCCTGAATTATTACAGCCTGGAAGACCATTACTTTGTGTTATCAGATGAGCCATCACATAGTTTTATGGGGGAGGTGATATGGGTCTTGAGCAGGCGCGTAACTACAAAAGGTGCATAGGTTGGGATCGCACCCTGGCCCTGGAGATCTAGGGGGCCCACAAAAGTCCCTCTGGCCTATATCAGATAACCAATACTATTAAAGACTTGCAATAATTGGGGGCCCTCTCAGAGCTTTCTCATCAGGGCCCATGAGTTTGAAGTTACGCCACTGGTCTTGAGGCTTGCAGCCACCAATCTGTGATCATTGTAGCAGTGCATACTGTTTATACATAGAGCTCAATCACACTGCTGTATGCAGACAGCTCCCTCTAGTGGTGGTTCCCAGGAATCAGAAATGTACCACTCATCTACGTCTGTGCAGGTAAATCTAAAAAAAAAAAGTATAAATAGGGAGCGCACATAGGGCGTTTATCATTTATAATAATGTGGATAATGATGTGAATACGTTTCTGGAAATAATATCTAGTAACAGTTGGGGAATTGAGCTCACCCCAACATTAGATAAAGAAAGTATAACTTTTCTAGATCTATGTATTTTTATAGACGAAACTAAAATGATCAGAACTAAAAACTTCTTCAAAATGGTGGATGCTAATGGATATGTCCACTTTGATAGTGGACATTATAAACCATGGTTGAGGAATACACCCCAAAACCAATACATGAGGATAAGCAGGAATTGTACTTCTGATAAGGATTTTAAAGAACAGGGCAAGATACTCCAAGAGACATTTTTGGAGAGGAATTACCCACAAAAACTGGTTAAAAGAGCATAGAAAGCTGTAAAGGACTTGTCACAAAAAGATCTTATCAAGGAGGGAAGTGATCAGGTAAATAATACAAGAATTTTTTAGACAAATTTCATTACCACCTTTTCAACACAGAATAACTGAATAAGATATATTCTGGAGAAACATTGGGGAGTAATATTGAATGATCCGGGTTTGAACAAAATTGTTCCGGTAAAACTGAGAATTCTATATAGAAGAACGTCCACTGTTAAGAGCGTTTTAGCACCAAGTAGATTGAGGGAAAGAACGCAGAACAATACAGTAAGGTCCACTGAGAAACCAAATGAACGTAACGGTTCTTTTCGGTGTGGTGGAGAAGGGGTTGTCTTTGTTGTGCTTCTATAAGCAACAGCATAGACTTCTTCCAATCCTTTAGGATGGGTTCACATTTGCAGAAACCCCCGCAGCGTTCTGCGGAGGGGATCCGCAAGCTCAGTTCAGCCTCCGCAAACCCCTATGTTTATAATGTGAGCGCACGGTGCGACGCTTGACTGCGCATGACCGTGCGCTCCCATTCATTTGCTTGTGTGATTTGTGCGCAGGCAGATGCCTGCGCACAAATCACACACTCTCGTCCGCACCAGGAATGCAACATGTCGCGTTCAGGGTGCGGATGAGTGTGTGTGATTTGTGCGCAGGCATACGCCTGCGTACAAATCACATATGACAGTGAATGGGGGTGAGCGGTCATGCGCAGTCAAGCGCAGCACCGTGTGCTCACACTATAAACATAGGGGCCTGCAGAGGCTGCACTCAGCTTGTGGATACCCTCCGCAGAACGCTGTATCCCCTCCACAGAACGCTGTGGTGGGGTCCGCAAGTGTGAACCCAGCCTTAGTGACAAAGATAAACGGTATAAAATTGGGCACAGATTAACATGCATAACTAGTTATGTGATGTACTTGATTCAGTGTGATTGTGGAAGACAATATGTGGGGAGAAAGTCCCAGCCGCTCCACAAAAGAGTAAACTCGCACAGATATAATATTAGAAATGGACTTATGAATCATGGACCATCTCGTCACTGTACTGAGGTGCATCGTGGTAATGTATCCTTACAAGCGACTCCTATAGATCACATTCCAGAATATATACCGAATAGATCTGATATTTTAAAAAAGAGAGAGACTTATTGGATCTATAAGTTGAACACATTGCAACCAGCGGGTCTCAATGAAATTAGTGATTTGTTCTGAAAGTAAATTGTATATAAAGGGTCCTACTGTGATAAATTCTGTTGATTTTACGCCTATGAATGGTGCTGGTTCCCTGGACTGAAGAAACTGGAGTAATGACTGATCCTGATTAGGATCTGATTTAATGCTTGGATGATAATGGCAATGGTATAACCCAGGATTATACATCTGAGTTCTAGCCTAATTGTGGTATAGTGGATAATGAGGTTTTTTTTTTTTGTTTTGTTTTTTTAATTGGAACTTAACATTATCTTTTGATTGATTAATACTTGGAAAGGAAATATCAAATAGGGTTTTCAAGCACAATATATATATATATATATATATATATATATATATATATATATATATATATATATTATATAAAAATTATTGTATATTTTGGAGGTTTTTGGTTTTTATAATAAGGTTATTATAATAAATTATGTTTGACTTATATCACAGGACATATGGTCCAGGGGACTGATGCGTGGAACTAAAAGAGGTGAATACCTTTTAGATCTGGTAAAAAGTGGGTTCAAATGCAGCGGACGTTCTTATTAAAATAATGATTTTGTAATAGTTTTATATTTGGTAATAAACAGATTTAAATTTTATGGAGAAAGTTTTAAAAAATATAAAATATTTGATTGTATTGATGTGTTTTGTGTTGCATGCACCAAGTGGGAGTTTCCACAGGAACCACCTGTCACTGGGCGTGGTATAACAACAAAAGAGTATAAATACTTGTAATATGGACATTGTATGCAATAGCCCTGATGAAGAGGCAGATTTAAAGCCACGAAACGCGTAGACAAATAAACCAGAACCTGATTGACCCTTATTGGACTGAAAGTTTCTTGAGGTCAGCGCGGACTACAAAGCCCAGCTTTTTCTTCGGTGGAAATCATTAAGAATAAGGAGAATTTTGTGTACTCACCGTAAATCCCTTTTCTCTTAGCCTCTAATTGGGGGACACAGATGATGGGTTATAGCATTCTACCACTAGGAGGCGACACTAAGCAATCAAAAAGAAGAAGCACAGTGGCTCCTCCCAGTAGTATATAACCCCCTGACTGGCACAGTCTAGCCCAAGGGTCTCAAACACGCGGCCCCTGAGGCTTCACTATGCGGCCTGCGGCACCTTGGACAACTTAATGATGCATCGCCCCAGTGCAGGGAGCCGCTGCAGTGCCCGCTGTGTGAGTACTTCCGTCCTCGGCACTAACAAGCTCTGTTGCTCAGCAAGATCAATGCAAGCTGCCAGCCAGTAAGAGGTCCGCATCTGATGGCGGAATATGACGTCACCTGCAGGCCTCTGGCTGATAGATTGCATTGATCTTGCTGAGCAACAGAGCTTGTCTAAGCGGTGGCTGGAGGAAGTCATAGCACAGCGGAGGCCGGAAGTCAGCACAGCGGGGACCGCGGCGGCCCCCTGCACTGGAGCGATGCATCATTAAAGTGAGAAAAGTGTGAATGTGTGTGAGAGGGTGAGTGTGTAAGGGTGTGAGTATGTGTGTATAAGAAAGTGTGTATGAGGTGTGTGTGAGTTTCAGTGTGTGTATGAGAGTGTGTGTATGAGGATGTGTGGATGTGTGAGAGAGAAAGAGGGAGAGTGTGTGTGTGGGTTTGTGTGTGA